>JAKTSB010000013.1:0-182356 GCA_030579975.1 Blastobotrys buckinghamii (nom. inval.)
TATCACCACTCATTAGCATGTATTCATGTTAATCATTACATAACCAGCCTCTATCCTGTCAACAGATTAAGTTTAAGTAACACGAATAACACGAATAACTGCTTTATATTCTTTCAACTCGTAAACATCAGAAAGAATGGAGAATAAGAATGGAGCAACTCAATCTTGGGCTTCAACAGATCTATTGGTTTTACAAGTAAAAACTACAAGTGTTCAGTCTTACATGTGCAGAATTGGAGCATTAATACCTATATATATATATTTGTTGGATCCTAGAAAGGTTCTATATTATGTTATATATAAATCGTCTGAATTTTATCGAAAGCTTGTGGTGTTATAAGCATATGCATTCATATAGGATTCAATTGATTCGAGGCATATATATGCGCAATACGCTACATCCATATTATTAAGTCTCATTGGTACCGAGAGCTCTAAGATTATAAGTCGATTCAAGTATAAAAAAAAAAAAAAAAATAATAATAATTAATAAAAAAAAAAGGATCCAAATTTTTAGTCTAGACATCAAGAGCTTCATTCTATATGATGATACAATTGAAATGTACACATTGTACGTTGTATTGTACGTACAATTGTACGCACCTCCATGATATTTCAGTCTATCAACTAATACACATGTGCACAAAGTTATAATATTTTACAACAAAATTTCAGAGAATTAATATTAGTACAAAAATATCTATAAATTTATTTAATTTTTTAAAGTTTTGGAGCAGCTTTGTTAGTTTCACTTAACATATCAGGATAAAATGGACCTGAAGTATTAACAGAACTAGTTTGCCATTGACCACCATCAACAACCATTGTAGCACCAGTCATATAACTACTAGCATCACTAAACAAGAACACCGCGGCGTCTGCCATTTCAGTAGTTGTACCCATTCTTTGTAAAGGAATCATTTTCAATGAAGATTCTCTCAAATCTTGGGGCATTAATCTATCAATACCTTCAGTACCTTCAACAGGACCAGGAGCAATAATATTACTTCTAATACCATTTGGACCCAATTCAACTGCCAAAGTTCTGGCTAAAGAATCCACTCCAGCTTTAGCAGCTGAAGCATGTGCTTGTAATGGTAATCCAGTATAATGTAGAGTAGCACTAATAAATACAATATGACCCCTTGATTTTAATAGTTCTGGATATGTGGCTTTAGCAGTATTATAACTACCTAATAAATCAATTTCAATAACAGTTTTAAATGCATTAGTTGATAATTGATTAAATGGTGCCAAAAAATTACCTGCTGCACCAGCAATAACATAATCAATCTTACCTAATTGTTCAACTGTTTTATTAACTGCTGATTGAATTGATTCGATTTTTCTAACATCAATATTACCAATTCCCAGAACTTTAGCACCTGGTCTTAATAGTTGGATTTCTTTCGCTGCATCGATAGTCTTTTTTTCATTTCTACCAATAATTGCTGCATTGGCTCCTAATAGTACCATAGCTTCTGCCTGAACTCTACAAATTGTACCTGCCCCTCCAGTAATAAATACAACCTTATTGTTGAAAATACCTGGTTTATAAATACAGGTTTCAAGGTATTTATTACTTAATGTGTTTGGCATCTTGATTTTTTTTTCTTGTGTAGTTGCGAGTTATGGTTTACTCTTGTTGTGAGAAGTGAAAAGAAGGTATTTGATAAGAATCTTTGATCTTTATATACAAAGTTTATTATTTTATCAAGACCGTTTGAGAAAAAAAAAAAAAAAAAAAAAAGGCGGGGATGGTCTATGCTTAAGGGTTATAAAAGCACGCTGCTTCAAGCAGTGGTAAATAGGGTGTGTACCTCGGCGAACCGATACGCTTTCATGATTATACACAAGTGTTGAGGTTTAAACCAGGCTTGAGTCGGTACCATGAAAAACTATGGGCTTGACCAGTGATGATGAGATCAGGGTCAGAAAAACGCGACCGATGAACACGGTGAAACATTTACTGATATGCCCGAGATTATGCATATCCTACTTGTAACAATGAGGCTCCTACTGTATATTATAATAATTTGAAATTTCATACTATAAGCATGGCCGTTTCCCACTCTTTCTTCATTTTAGAAAATATATAGCTAAACAAGTGTACCCGAACAGAGTATCTGAGGGTACAATTGTATTGAATGTAGTTGATTGTTTACAGATCGATCGATCGGGATGCCGGCCGACCGTGGTATATAAACTTCATAGTTTATTGTAGTTTTGTAGTTACCAGTTTGGATTATTTGTTTTTGAATATGATTATTGTGTATAGCTAAGATTTTTTTCCTCATTACCAGTGTCATAGTTAGTTAGTTAGACCTGTATTTATGATTTATTATTACACTTTATTAAGGACATTAGAACTATAGGAAGAACATAATATTTGGAAGTCGGTCCCATGGACTGCTCTTCGTATCATATATATCAAATAAATCGTATACTCTTAAGGTGGGTTCATTTGAATTCCACTATATGTTTTTAACCCATGGTTACACAATGCAATTTCTGATTACTATAGGAGTCATTAACTGCTATAATTACTAAGTTTCCTCGGGTTATAATCTTACAATATATCTATTTATCATTGCAAAGATGTTATCTATGTATGTTTCGAACTCCGCCTAATTACTTCAAATCAACATTTTAACCATTCACTATAAAACCCTCTTGTTTTAATATTTGCGGTTGTGTTATACTAACAGTGTAAACTCTAAATCTTCAAAGTTCCTACTTGATAAAGATTCATCGTTCCAGCTTTACATAGTACGTATTGTATACACCGCTTAGAACAACGGCAGTAGAAAAAGGATGTCAGACGAAAGTTCCTGAGAGCATTCAATTTAATAGGGAAAAATCAGTTTAAAATCATGTAAGATCAAAATGAACCTAGGTATATAACAAGGTATTAAAAAGGAGGTTTTTATAGTGATATATATCAGGGGACGAAAGTTTTCTATATTAATATTGACTACATATATTCGGGCTTTACCTGTGTCAATCGAGGTTATCAATCGTTATAAGGTTCTATTGTTTTGTGCACACTGGTAGTAGTACTATGTATATATATTTTAATTAGAATTTAAAAGCAATGCTTATAAAGTTTCCATAAGAATAATGTACGTTGTACGTATCTGCTGAAATTTTTTATTTATCGCGAGTAATGCTATTTATTAATTTATGAAGTTTGTAAATAATTGATCAACGAATTTGAATACTTAAAATACTTATAACTGCTGGTATTTTTATATGTATGAGTTGAATTTAAGTCAATCAACGAGGCTATATATACTCAGGAAGGATCGATCTAAATCTATAAAACTTTAAAAAAACTCCTAACTAGTTGCTGGTATTTTTATATGTATTAATTGAACTTACGTCAATCAACGAGGTTATACTCAGGAAGGATCTAAACTCAATACTTTTTATACGCATTATATAGAGATTGACTCCATTAATAAGCTTAGTATAGATATCAAGAATATATATTGGACTGCCAGTTAATATTATGATAGATTATAATTGAGGTAAGAACGTTGAAGAATTCACCCGCTATCCATATATATATGGATGATACTGTAAGTCTTTAGTTGGTATACGGTAGGCTTGAATGTCTATACCACTACAATTAATTAACAACACCAGTCGACCATGTGCATGCACAAAACTTTCATATTTGTATACACAGTGTTATAATAATTAGCTAGCTGAGATTGTGCATGCACCTTGACATTTACGATCAAGTTTTAGCGTTCAATATTCAGTCAATATTGTAAAATGAGTTTTTAGTTGGTGAGTTTCTTGATACGTATACTGAGATTAACGTATTATATGATACTGATATTCTAGCTATAATGGTTCTGTCGAGGATACTGTTCAAGCGATCTAAATCAATATCGATTGGAAATCGAATTTGCAATGCATGCATGGTGTCGATTGAAATTTGAAGCTCAAGAATTCTCGAGGTTTAAGAGTTCAATAATCAGTCGTCATAGCAGCAACTAGTTGAGATTCTATATAGACCATATATAATGTAAATCATTCGTCGTAACAGTCACTCAAAAGTACTTGAGGACTTGAGGTTTTTGGAATTTACCTTACACTTATTACTGTTAATTAGTACAGGAAAAAAAAATAGTTTAGTTAGTAAATAAATAAAAAAAAAATAATCAAGAATTATACAATAGTCTTTTTTTTTAAAAAAAAAATAAAAAAAAAAAAATTTAATAAATAAGTTTTTTTCCTCATCCCATAGATCATCCCTCTTTTTTATACACCTTATTTCGCTACTCATTATCAGTCTTTGTGCCCTCACTACTACTACTACCACTACTATTATTACCATTAACGCCACTCTTTTTAAACTTCATTGATAGTTTCTTGCTAGCTGTCGACAACGTCCTTTTCAATGAACTTTTCTTTTTCAATACATTCCCATCTTCTTTCTCTTTCAATCCATCACTTGATTCTTCATTCTGTAAAGAGTCTCTGGTGATTCTTGTCAGACTGGGCTGTTTTGATATGATTGGTGTAGCTGTGGTTAATAAAGGCTCAGTAGTACTAGAACCACTTGATGGTTCTGATAATGAATTATTTTCTGATTTTTTAGATATTGATGATAATTTAGAATCTTTCAAAACTTGAGAAATTCCAGTTGAATTTTCTTTACTTTGTTTTAATTCATTTTCTGAATTGTATGATTTTTCTTTTTTTATTTCTTCTTTGGTATCGTTCTTTTCTATAATAAAAGTTGATTTTTCAATCAATAATGATCCACCATTAGTACTCTCATTTTCATCGATATCATACAATCTAGAACTGCTAGAACTACTAAAAGTTCCATTATTCTTATCATTATTATTATTATTACTATAACTATTCATTTCAACATCATCATCAGTATCATCATCTTTTTTCTTTTTTTCTTTACTCAATTCAATCAATTCTTTGGTAAAATTCTCACTAGTTCTTCTTCTTCTTGGACCTCGCTTCTTTTCATATTCATGTTGTTCACTAACAGATCGTTTCATACCATTCTTTAACTCAACATCACCATCATTATTCAAATTTTCAAAAGATTGTGATCGTTGTAATTGCGCACCAACCGGTACAAATGGTAAATCTTGTTCTTCTTCTTCATCACTATGATCTATTTCCATAAAACTTTTACTACTTAAAGTTCTTAATGGTGCATTAACCAGATGATCCAATTCTTCTTCACTATCATGATCCAAAAATTCATCATCTTCATCTTCATCATCATCTTCTGAAAAATTTAATAAATCATCTTCAGTATTTGCAACATGTTCTGCTTCATAAGCTTTATCCAAACTATCGTTACTAAAACTACTAGTTGTACCATTATCAACATCAGTTTGAATAGAATTAATATGATCAGCATACAATGCAGTTGGAGATCTTAAATGACGTTCTAATAATCTTTTGGCAACACCAGTATATTCCAATTCTTTCAATTCATCACCATATTCTTCAACAATATGATTAAATAAAACTCTTATTGAACCTCTTCTTGCTGCTGCAGCAGCTGCTACTGCTACTGATGATGAATATCTATTTCCTGAACTTGAATTATCAATCATTCCTCTTTCAATCATACTTAAAACATCTAAACATGATGAATGAACCAAATTATTTTTATTACCCAAATTAATCAAAACTTTTATAACTGATCCTAATAATTTTGATGTTACAATTTCTGATGCATAAATATGATCATCCATTGCCATTGATTGTTTTAATAATCGAACTGCTGCTAATCTTACTTGTTTTGCATCTTCCAAGTTTATTAATTTATTAATACCATTCCAAATTTTAGTTTCAATTGTAAAAGTTCGACATTTAACTCCATGTTGTCTAATACAAAATGCTAATATACCACATAATTGTTCATAAATTGCTTTTGAACTTAAACTAGTAACTTTAATTTCATCATCATTATCATTTGATAAATCTATCAATTTTTTAAAAACTTTATTTGCTATCCCATCTTCATAAAAAGATTTTAAAAATTTTTCAATAATTGGATTTGATTTTTTAATATCTAATGATAATTTCATAATTGGAGTTGGACCATTACATCCACCTGCACCAGGATCTAATAATACTTTTAATACTTCAGCTGATTGACTTTTTAATACAACATCATCATTAGATTCTAAAATTGTTAATAAAATATCAACCACAATATTTTTATCATTTGATTCATCAATATTTCGAACTAAATTAGCATCATGATCTATAACTAATACCATTAATTCAGTTCCTAATAATTTAATCCCATTATCATCACATTGTAATGCATATTTAACCAATTTAAACAATCCACTCTTTAACATACTACTGAAAAATCCATTTTTTGAGTTCGCTTGAAATTGTTTGGTACTATAAGCAACATTATGCATAAATCTAACTCCATCTTTTTTTCTCCTTTCATCTTTATTATCTTTATTATATAATTCAAAAAATTTGGTTTTAAAATCTTCATTTGATTGAAAATATTGTATTACTTCAATATTATTGAAAAAAACAATTGAAGATAACATTGAATTGGTACCATCATCTATAATTCTCGCCAGTATCACATCTTTAATAAATTGTATTCTAAAAGTTCTTCTTATTCTATGCCTAATATTTTCATCTTCTATTGGTATCACTTCATGAAAATATGTATTATTCTTTAAATAATCACGATGATTTGCCTTTAAATTTGGAAATTCCGGATCATATTCTAACATTCCCACAACATTATAAACATTTTCATCATTAACTAAAGTTTCAAATAATCCCATATCATTTAATAAAAATGTTACTTTCATAATCCTACATAATTCATGTAAATGATCTAATAATTTTTCATCTTCTGCTTTTTTAAAAATATTAAAAATTTTCTTAAAATAATCATAATCTTTTAAAAATGTTAACATTGCTTCTTTATGATATTGACTTGTTGTTGCTAAAGTTATGGATTCACCAATTGCAACTAAATCATCTAATGTTGGATCTTCTGGTGGTAATTGAACAGGACCAGCAATTAATTCAGTCACTTCTGTATCATCTTCTGTTGTTATAACTGATACAATACTTATACCTTTTTCTATACCAGATTGTATATAAACTAAAAAATCACAAACTGCTTGACAACCTTCACTTTCTTGAAAACTTAATGCAATATCTGTCTTTTTACCAATACTTAATTCTTCAGTCCAAACAATCAAAGTTTGTTGTTGCTTTTGATATTGAGTATCACCATCAGGACCTCCAATCCTTGATTCTAATAAGATTTCTTCATTATTTACTTCATTTCTTACTAATAAATATGGTAACATGTTTTCTTCATCATCTTCATCACTTTCTATACTTTCATCTTTTTTCCTAAGTTCTCCAACACAATATCCTGTACCTTTATCTACCCAATCTTCTTCATCAAGTTGATATACTTTAACGCGGCGTGGCGACGTACTTGTACTCATCTATCTTTCTCCCTTCTCTCGTTAAATCTTGACCTAAGAAAAAAAAACCGCGTATTATATTGTTATAGTTGTGGTTGGTTGGTTAATAAATAAATAAATAAAAAATGAATAATAATAAATAGTTGATCTTTAAATTTTTTTTATTTTTTTATTGTATCTCCAGAAGCTTTTCCAAAGTTTCTGTATCAAGGTAGTTGTTTTGAAAATGCTAAAAACAAGTTGTCTAATTTCGCTTCTTTTTGTTATAAATAATAAAGAATAAAAAAAAATATTAAATGCAAAGTATAAAAGTACAATGATATTGAAAGAAGGTAGTCAACTATCACTATAGAAAAAAAAAAAAAAAAAAAAAAAAAAAATTGTGTAGTGAGGAACAAAATTAACGTGTTTGTTGCGATCTCTCCATGCATCGTAGAACTATCCATAGTTTTGTGGGTTTTAAAATTTTAGAGTTTGTAAAAAAAAAAAAATTGGGACACGCTGCGGGCATGGCAGGATGCGTGCAGTGCGTGCGTGCACTTGAGACCTCTTTTTTTTAAAAAACTGCTTTAGACTTTTTATAAACCTTGTCCCTTTTTTTTTTTTTTTTTTTCTAAAACTTTAAGCGGGGGTAAAGGGGGCGAATCTTATAATGTAGTCTCGTGCAACCTCACGCATAACTGATTTTACTCCTATAGGGTCTATTTTATTAGATCTAGTTGTTTTTGGGGAAATCTTTCGTACATGACACGACTATAATAGAGATGAACAGATACGGGTCTAACTTATAAGAGTCAACTGGGAGGTTTAACGTTCAGCAATATCAGTTGTAATATCCAGCTGATCAGATTATTTGGTAGTTTCCTCCATCCATGCATTACAACTGTTTTGCTGATCCAAGATCATTTTCAAAGATCGGAAGGCCGATGAAAATCGATCAAGATAAGGTGCGATGCTGGCGCGAAACTTTCTTTAAAGTGTGTGCGGCGGCGGCGGCGGCTTTTTTATCGATTATGTGAAATATATCCAAACGCGTGGCTGAAAAGGAGATTTACAATAGATTGAGGCTACATTAACAATCGTTGAACTGAAAAAGGAATATTTCATGATTGATTGAAAAATTAATACGCGATCGAGGTTGAAATATTTTTTTTGTTTTTTCTGGTGGTGATATTCAGAACAATAGACCCTCTTTTAACCAGGCGATGCATGCACCAGGTTGATTTACCAAAGAATGGTGTCGTGGATGGTTTTTTTTTTTTTTTTTTTTTTTGTGGTAGTTTAGGTGGGATGGAGACTTATGTGCTATAGCTATTTATAATTACGCATTTTTAAACTCGCTAAATCGTGAATAAATATTGATGAAGGAGTCAAAAATTACCATTGGCATATATATAATGAGTGATTTTAGTACGTACTGATTTGAATTGATGATCGATAGAGTCGCGTAACTTGATTAATTGCGCAGTTATTGGTGCACATGTGTTTACTTTTAGAGTTCTAGAGCAATTTTTAATACTAGCTCTGGAGTAGCTATGCCTCAAGAGGATAACAATATTATCGCACGCGGTTCAATATATATTATAAAGATCTCGAGCAGGATTGTTTTGTACCATTTGCAATTCAATATTTATCAATTTAATGGGCTAGTGGATTATCATACGAACGAACCGGTGCAGATGGGAGCTTAAATTTAAAACCAAAATACATATATTATAAATTATTATGGTGCACAGCTGTTTAAAGTTTTTGTGCGGTGTGTAAACTAGCCTTATTTCCCATGGTCATACGACTCTTAAATTTTGACTACTTGATACTGTCAATGGGCAATTAATATTCTGGTTGTAAAGAATGTTTTGAACTGAGGATATCTCATACTTGCAATACACACTTGGTAATTAATATATAAATATTTCCCTTGTTTCTTTATTCATAGTTGCAATTTAGTAATGTAACTGTATATATTTTGACTTAATCTGTGTAGTTTTGATTATGCCAATGTTCAGGCTATGGCCCGGGTTAATAAGAGTGCCAAGTGGTCAGAATATTATTGAACCCTGCATGCTGGTATTTCGATATACACCGGTTGTACAATTGTACAACATATGCTGCTTCTGCTCTTATATATAATACATGATATATAGCTATTTTAATTAATATTAATATTTACCTGTTTTTTGTTGTTCATGGTTGATTTAACAGAATATGCTGGTTCTGCTCCTGATACATGATATATACAGTTTCTCGATCAACTAATTCGAAGCAAAAAAATAGGTGTTGCAATGCATGGGAAACTTAAATTTTGGTTTCGGTTGAATCTAGTTTCAATTGAGCTTGGGATCTCGGATCTAATTGACAAACGGCTAGCAAGAGTATACATACACACCTGGTCATTTCTATAGTAGCAAGTTGAAACAAACATGTATTATATAATTTAGTTCAATATTGTGGGCTATATAGTATTTCCTACTAGTTAGCACTATATATATTAAACTGTAATCAATAAATGATAGTTTACATAACTCATGTATGCTAGCGATACCTGAGGCCGGCCGAGATGCAGGATTAGTCTATTTTGAAATATTGGTAGTATACCTTAACAACCTCATGGGCCCGGTTTTAGATTAATTCTCCTAATTAAGTAATGCGATCGTGTTAGTTTAGTTCAGGTATACGACGCGGCCATTGGCTATTGGCCGTAAACAGTCTCGACATAAATAATATTATTGAGCCGCAATAACAACAACAATGATTCCAAAAGAGGTGGTTCACTCCAAATTATCTGGATGAACCAGCTGGTTTCTTGGGGAATAACACAAAATTTAGGTGCTGGAAAGAGAGAGTTAAAAGTGAACACTCAGGGGAAAATATTGAAGATACTTTAAACCCGACCAATAACAAAACAGTGGGATTGCAATGGGGCTACAAGCACCAACTACTAACGACAGTATCAACAATAAATCAACAAATGACAAATCACCCCAACAATTGTAACTAGCAGCATGCTGAAGCCAAAAAATGTCTGGTCTTTACGTAGTACTGCAATATATCCTATAGTATACTATAGAAATTCTAATCTATCTAAATGATACGCAACACAAATATTAATTAATTATAATAACACGAAAGTAATTCTCTGGAAACCATATTAGCATGCAGCCACATTCACCCATTCAAGGATTGGTTTCGACTTGAATATGGATATGGATAATTCTAAGCAGCTTTATGGGGAAATAATTAGTCTACTCTACTCAAACTTTAAACACTGAAGATCGATGAGCTTTAGTGCAGTTTTTATGAATCAGTAGTTCAGTTCCTCTGTAGCGCATTGCCACTACTTGTATATATTAATTATTTAGATCTATGGCCATTAGTTGAAATGCATGAATAAAAAATAATTACAAACTATAGTTCCCTAGAATTACTAATTTGCAATGTATAGCTCATATGTAAGGGCTGTTGCGAATTAAACTCCTATAATGTATATAACCAGTGTGACCAGCCACAATAAGACCTCAATAAAGTGGAAACAATTCAAACAATGGAAGTACCCCTGGATGATCGATCAGAACTGAATTAATGGTAAATTGTTCTTTGCAACTGTCCGGAATATTGAGCTCTCAGGCTCTGATTTACCACACATTTTTTTTCAGAAGCTAGTCTATATATAAAACATGTATAGATCTATTTTCAAATTTAAAGGCCTTCAATTGAAACTACTGGAATAAAATCGATAAATTACAAGCTATGATAATAAACCTCGATCAAATAATAAATATTCCATGCATAGAACCATCTATATAAATTTAGTCATTATGTATTGTTTAGCTCAATTGTGTAAGAAGACACCAATAGTATCAATCACAGCTATAGATTTTGTTTATCTAGAAACTACCGGTATAAGATAGTTTTACAAATGGTCACTATAGTTACAACATATGGAACTTTGAAAATTCTAGACCGCCGGACTTCGAATTTGATAGGATAACAAGTTTATCGGGTTCCGCCGCACTACCACATCCGTAAAATGATCCCAAAATCGCTCAGGCTTCTAGCTTGGTAACTTTTCGTTGCAGCGCTGATCTGTGACCGCTTGAGTCACTATACTTATAAAAACCAGCCGCACTAAAAATTTTCACGCCCATTAATGATACGGTAGTGCAGACTAGCCCAGCTTAAGACCTACCAAAATACCTATTAATTGATTGGCAACAGCCGTTATTAATACCCAAACGGCTTTTACCACTAAAAAAAAAAATTCTAAATCACGCTAAAAAAAAAAAAAATTAAAAAAAAAAGCCTAAAACCATTTTTAAAAAATTTATTTTGGTTTTTTAACATTCACACTAACATATCCAAATTTTTTTAATTTAGTTTGTTTTAATACAAATTTTCGCTTTTTAACAAACCATTCATAATAACTAGCGATCCGTGGCTTTTTGGAAGTTTTACACTGGATCTTAACTCGCAAAACTTTCCAACTCTAATACTTTTGTAAATTATAGAAGTAGAGAAGGAAAATTCCACCTTGTATTAAAAAAAAAAAAACAGAAAAAGCAATAGTATACCAACTTTAGGAAATAAAGAAACACTACGAACCAATCAAGAGAAGAAAAAAGAAATGAGCAATATGAATTCTGATGATAATGCTTCAGCTACCAAAATGGTAATTAATGAAACTCAATCACCTGTATTAACAAATGATTTTGAAGCAAATAACAATGAAGGTAAAAAAAAATTAACAATGAAAGAAAATTTATCCAATTGGACTCAATTTTTAAGATCTAAACATTTTTGGATTATTTTTATTCATGGTCAAATTTTATCTTGGTGTATTACTTCAACAAATACTTTTACAACTTATTTAAACAATGAAGGTGCAAATATTCCAGCTTTTCAAACATTATTTAATTATGTTTTATTGGCTGTTATTTTCTTACCATATACATGGTATAAAATGGGATTTATTAATTGGTTTAAAATGATGTTAAAAGATGGTTGGAAATTTTTCATTTTAGCATTTGCAGATGTTGAAGGGAATTATTTTGTTGTTAAAGCTTATGGGTATACAAATATGTTAAGTGCTGCATTATTAGACAATTTTGCAATTGTTGTTGTTGTTATTTTATCATTTGCCTTTTTAAAAGTTAGATATCATTGGACTCAAATTACTGGTATTGTTGTATGTATTGGTGGGATGGCATTATTAGTTGTAAGTGATTTAATAACTGATAAGAACTATCCTGCTGTTGATATGGTTAAAGGTGATTTATTCATGTTATTAGGTGCTGCATTATATGGTTTCACTAATACTTTTGAAGAATTTTTAGTATCTAAAAAACCAATTTATGTTGTTTTATCAAGTTTAGGATTTTTTGCAATGTTTATTAATGGTGTTCAATGTGCAATTTTTGAAAGAGAATCAATGGCAAATACTGAATGGAATGGTAAAATTGGTGGTTATTTGGTTGGATATAATTTATCATTATTATTAATGTATTCAACTGCACCAATTTTATTTAGAATGTCAAGTGCAGCATTTTATAATTTAAGTTTGTTAACATCAGATTTTTGGTCATTATTGATTGGGTTAAGAGTTTTTGGTTACTATGTCTTTTGGTTGTACCCGGTTGGATTTGTCTTGACTGTTATTGGGATGATCATTTATTATATTAGTTTTAAGGATAATAAAGGTGAAGCCGTCAAACCTTGGTTAGGCGAGAACCAAGAAGATGGTGTAGCCGGCGTGGGTACTGCTAAGAAAAGAGAACGAGTTGTTGTTGATGATGAAGAAAATGGATCTGTTGATAATGTTTCTCATCATGGTAGTGCTGCTACTCCAGCAACTAATTTTAGGAAATTCCAAAGTAATCATGCGTGATTATTTTTTTGGAAATAAAGATTATAATGTTCTTTTTTTATAGATATATTTTTAATAGTTTTAATAAATTAATTTTTTTGTTTTGAAGTTTTTCTTTAGCATATTAAATATTTACACCAGATTACAATTGATTTTGCAAATTGAATGCTTACTTTGGAAGTCTATTTAAAAGCATGAACGAAGCTGAAAAAAAAAATCATTGCAATGGAGGTACATATATAGTTAGAGTGGTTGGATTTTGATCAGGTACTAGCTAGTACTAGTACTATAGTTGACAGATTTGATACAAGAATTTACCTCTATAATAGTACCTTTGTATAATTCTTTCAAAATAGTTAATATCTTAGTCTGGTCGATAGTTCGTGGAATTCAGTACCTTCAACTTCATAGTTATTGCACTCTTATTTTTTTTTTTTTAATTTTTTTCTTTAAGCAGTAGATTGATAAGATAAGATTTCTCAGCTTTCTTTTCAAACCCCTACAAGGTCTACCCGTAATAATTTTGATGTTTATTCCGTCCCGGTTCATACAATATCCCCCCTGCCTGTCTGCCAGAAACTGCCAAAAACTTTATCTCAATTTAGCAACCCTTCAAAATTCATCACCAACAATAGTGCAAACACTAACAACATATTTTTGTGTTAATGACAAGATGAGTGATGACGAATTTGGTGATTTTTTAGATGCACCAGTTCATCAAACTACCAACGATACAGCAATCACCAATACAGGGTCACTAGATTTATTTGATATAAATTTTACCAACTCTCAACAACCCAGTAACAACCACACAGAACAAGACCAAGAGCAGGTGACAACTTCGACAGTACGACGACCTGAGGTACAAACCCTGAAAATCCTTTCCTCAGCACATCATTCGATTTTGCCTTTAATCGACCAGTACCTTCTAACACCTCTATCCGATGCATCATACCAGCAAAAGAAACGGATCCTGTCGCACCCCAAAACTCAAAATTTTATTAAACAGTACACTGAACTGCTGAACATTGTTGATAGGGTGATGAGAGGTAGGGTTAGGAGTGCTCAAGATGGATCTAACGAGAGCATTCGAAGTTTGGATAGAGAATCTAGGCATGTTGAAAGGGTTTGGAGTGGAGATAATACACCAGGGGCTTTTATGAAACCTTTGAAAGTTCGGTTAAGTGTTGTGATAAAAGATCAGAAAGGTTTACCAGAGTTGAGCTCGAGACGTGGTGTTGGAAGTGATTTGGATAGTAGTGGTGAGTGGTGTTGGGTTTGTAGATTGAAGCAGCAAGAAAGTGAGGGGGTTATGTGGGATGAGAAAATGGGAGGGCATTATTCCTGTGTTAAGTTTTATGAGAATTATGATTTAAGTGGACAGTTCTAATTTACAGGTGGAAATTACATCCATATTTAAGTGTTATCTAAAGTATGATAGTGAGCTTGTAATAATTTAAATGACATAATTATAATAGCTTAATAAAACGGGGTACGGGGTTTGAGAATTCACGCTATTACTACAGGTTTTACAATACCTCAAATATCAGAACTCTACTGTACTACTTAATTTGGTAATATATATTGGAAATTTTATTCACTAAGACTTCGTTGGTATGATATATCTACAAGTTTTAAAGAGGAATAATTGAATGATACAAAAGTTTTTATTTTTTTTTTTTTATTGGAAAAAAATTCTATAATAAATATTAAAAGTTAGTAAGACAAATCGAGTATTTTTTTAATGCATTAATTTTAGTGAATGAATTATTCTTCTTCAATAATCCCACCAGTTGAAAACTGACTAACAGTTCTCGTAGTATTAGGCCGCTCGTTACAAGTATTTTTGGTATTAGTAACATCACCTAATTTTGGTGGGAAAAAATCATCAAAGAAAGGTTTTGAAGGTTCAACTGCTGGAGTAAAAGAACCAAAATTGTATTGATTGTCATAATCCATTTTAACCTCGATAAATTTGCTATTTTTGTTTTCATTTTCATTATTATCATTAATATCACCAATAGTAGAAACACTTGATACAGTATCTGTACTTGAACTTCTTGATGGTTTAGGAATATGATAAGGATTACCTCTTGCTAATTCTTCTAATTCAATTTCAATATCCTGAAAAGAATCATAAGGAATGTAAGGAATTTTATGTTTAATACAGTATTTTTCTAATTTCAAACCTTTTCTTGCAAATAAAACATCAGCATGTTTAGCAGCTGCTAAATCACTAACACCATCACCAATAAATACTAATAATGGTTGTTCTTGGTCTTTTGGAATTGATTCTCTGAAATCTTTAATTGATCTTGCTTTATCATGGCCTAATTCACAATCATGTAACCAAACAGGTTTCCATTTCTTATCAACAATTTCACCATCATTTGATACAATTTCGATTTTTGATGCACTTTCAGTACCTAAAAAAGTTTCTAATGCACCTTTTAATAATGGTTTAATGCCAGCACTAATAACATTAAATGGAATATTATGTTTATCACAAAATTCAAAAAATTGTAAAAAATCTCTATCAATAACTAAATTTTCCTTTAATGCTTTTAATCCATCTTCTAATGTAACATTTAGTGAACCCCACATTTCTTCACTTGCATCTCTAAAAGTTTTGGATTCACCAATACTACCATCCAATCGTTCTCGTTCTTCTTTACCACACCCATAATTATCAAATAAAATATGACCGGTATCTTGTAAAAATATTGTACCGTCAAAATCTGAAAAAATTGCAATTGGGCGTTTAGTTGGATAACTTTCAATTTTTGATGATGAATATGAAGGTTTTGGAATGCTTAAATCTGATTGTGCCATTTTTTTTTGTTTATAATATCTGTTTGTTACTTTATTAGTAGTTGGTAAATGCTCTGATTATAGAATAAAAAAATGAGAGATGATTAGCGAAGAAATGTAGGTATATTTATATTTTTTTCGTCAAAATACTTATTGAATGTTGAGAAATTAATAGAAATTGTTATGACAATTCTGGTATAAATTGGTTAATCAATGTTTTGTTATCAATGCATGGTAACATTCTTACGTACTGTGAAAAAAAAGCCACACGTACTATAAGATGGCAAAGCACCATACACGCAAGCACGGTTACACGCTTTTATTTTCTTAGGCATGCAAGCAAGAAGTGTAGAACCGCTTAAGAAGGTTCAAGATTTTTGCGAAACATTGATAATAGCATGCAGTGACTCGAAGTTTCCATGATGGATTGATATGATTATAGTTTATTAATGATGACGAACCTAGCCGAATCATCACGATTTTTCTTTCACAACTGCTTAAACTCTTATCAAACTTGTATTACATCAGCATGAACGCACCTAAGCTGTAGCAAAAGTTTTCAGTGTTTACTTTTTTTAACCTGCATAAGTTTAGTAGCCCTAGCGACAACAAAAAAAAAAAAAAAAAAAAGCAAAGACCCTCTGTTATGATAAATAAATCTACATACAATATGTATGAATGATAGAACTTTTGAATCCATACGGTTCTTACATCCGAGATTGAGCTCGCTTTATAAGGTACTAAGTGATGAGCATGGATGGCATCTTATCATCATGATAATGATAAAAGCATCAGGATCCTTATGGATCTTTAGAGCTTTACGTACATTTGCACGTTGCCTCAAAGTTTTTGCTGTTTTAACCAACATATGTTCATTAATGTAATTAATGTTACTACGGTAATTCTATAAATTCTTTTATTTAAATTTTGACTCCTTTTTACAATAGTTCTAGTGGTGGTTTAGATTCAAAACCTGAGTAAATCCAACGTATAATGTACCAACGTTTGAACCTACCTAACTTTGATAAATCAGACAAACTATTAATAATGCTCCAAACAAGCTTACAAGAATATGAGTTTCTCGAATATAGATTAGAGTCCATCGTGGTAAGTGCTTTATCGTAGAAATGAGCATTGATAATCCCTGTAAAAGAATAAAATAGGTTAAAGATAACCAAAAAACCCTCATATCTATCTATACATGTATATATACTGTATATTATAATTAGCGAGAAATCCCCCTGATAGCTTTTTTTTTCTTTCAGCATTTTGATATTGAGCAAAGCTAACCTGTGAGGGTAATATATGACATTGAATTATTTTGCAAATGTTCAAGCCTAACTATCTGGTTCAATAAAATTTAAATAGTCTAATATATTGGTAATCAACAATTAAGTTTTGAATCGAAACGTTCTGAAACAATATATACTATAATTAAGCTGATAATCTGTGAGCCTTAATTTTAAACCCATGGTCTTTTTTATTCAGATCAAAATAGTTCTAAGAATCATTACAATAGACAAAAAAAGTTTAAAATTATAACCTCACACACTATAGCTATCAGTAGCTATGGTTGACTAATTAGAGCTGACTGATATAAAAATTTGACCCCGTTGCTACCGTTCTATTATTACTATGAACCTGAAAGATATCACTTAGCAATGTATGACATGAAGCTCAAAACCTGTTATAAAGTTTTACCACTGATTCGCAACTTTAATAGATAAATTCGCAACTTTAATAGAGGATAAAAAGTGAGTACGTCAATCCGCTCGTCGTAGCTAGTTCACTGGCTTAGAGGCTTAAAATTAATACCGACGTAGTAGACTTTTTTAGAACCTAAAATTAACGGTATTCCCGCTTACTAAAGCCTAACCGGTCGAACTTTCCAAAGTTTTAGCACCACTGGAATACAATCAGCAGCTGGCGGCGCTTTAAAAAAAAAAAAAAAGGTGGTCCGCGCGCGGGCCCATATACGTCATAAAAAAAAGCCGTTACAACGTTATCAATATATGTATACCAGTACCAGTCAGTACCATGGCTCCAGTGTTATCTTCTTACTTACATCCATATGCATGCTTGAACTCAGGGCGCGCACGCAGATCAAAATTTGTCAAAAAAAAAAAAAAAAAAAAAGTTCAAGTGCACGAATAACTGCATGGATTCTTATAATTTTAAGGCATGAGGTAAAGGTTGATACCGTTAGAGTCCCGGTTTTGTCCATTGATTGTTAAAATGATGATGAATTGATAATAAAATTGAGGCTGATGGATGGTATTAATGTTATGATGTCGTGGTTTTTATTGAATCGGACGTGGTTTCTTTGGAATTGCTATGCTAATAATATTGCAACATATGTAATTAGTTAAATTCCATGATGCTTGAGTTGTGGTTTTTATATATATGTATGCTGAGTGTGTTATTAAATGGATTGATAATGATGCGGGTGCTGCATTATGGTTATGGTAAGTGCTTGGACTCTAGCATGCATAGGGGCATATTGTAGTATTGGCGATAATTGCTAGTTGGTCTTCAAAAATTCTAATCCTACCACAGTACCATATATCAGCACTTGTTTTAAAATTAATAAAGATCGATTCAAAACGGCCTATATACTCTATTGTATTAATGCAATTGGAGTGTGTGGTCAATCCATACATCATGCTTTAAATTGCAAGGCTTCAATTCTTTCTTATTCTATCGATCCTGTAGCTCATACCTGTATTAATTTTTTTTTAATGGCATCGACTGCATGATACCCCTTAGCAGCTATGCCTTTTAGTTACTACCTGGTACTAAGCCAGTGCCGACTCAGAAATTAATAGATTAAAAAAATATTAGTTGATCTCCTTAGCATCCATATTGAATAGGAAGTACTTACAGTAGTCGAAAACATGTACGTTTCGATTACAATATAACTATACCATGGTAAAGATATCTACATGTGGATCGATTCTTTTCGGCATTCATTGATTTACTAATAAGTGCACAAGTACCAGTTGGATTTTAGCTATAAATTAATTTAGCCTAGCTATAATTGGATGTATGCCATTGTGCACAAAGTTGAATAATTTTAGATCAGACTTGATTATTATTATATACATACATTAACTAGAACTTTCGTCGAAAATAGTTAATAAACCTGTTTGAGACATGGTATAAAATCGTTTTTAAATGAAATACGTAACATATACCCCAATCAATTCAATTATAAAATAATGTATGGATACAACAAAGATGTATTTATACAAAATCTCTATAGGTATTAGCTATTCAACTAAGATCTAAAGTTTGATGACGTGTATACGTCGGTTCAAATGCTCATATACATTAATATTGGTACTATTTGTTATTAGGATATCAAGTTTTACGATAAATCGCACAAGGGTCAAATTCTCAATCAACTAGTTAATGACTTATATAGATTATGAAAGATGATCGATGAAGAAGATGATGCTGAAGCCGCATTAATTATAGACTAAACTACTGTAATTAACTATTTGGTGTAGTGATTGATACGAAGTTTTTTATATGACAACCCATGTTGTAAAAAAGCAAATAACCTGTTTATAGCAATTGAGGTTGTACATTTGCAATCATGATATATGTATACGTGTATACGAAATACTTTAAGCTACGTTACCATTTGATAGGTACTTTCATAATCTAGCACGGCTAATTAGCTTAATTACTGCATCTATATCCTATATATATATCTATAGCTATAGCTACTTGTAATTCTACGTACTGAACCATGGTGCACTTACTTGAATCGATCTAATTCATGGGTTAACTATCTTATAGTATAGCTCGTGATTCTAGAATCCTAATAATTTATAGCGTAAAATCGTTGCATTATGGATATATAGACTGGACGTGAGAAAGTTCAAGGTGCATTGTGGATACTTCTAGTAGATTGACAATGGTAATTAAGTTCTTATCAGCACAGATAGTTAAGTGATGTAGATCTGAGGTCAACTGCTATATATATAGCTCATCTAATATTTGAGGATAAATTATATCCTGAGTCAATATATATACGTTATCTATAATGCACTAGTAAACTATATAGTAGCTTTTAAAATAGTATGACTATGGATGATAAAATGTTCCTGTGAATATGCCAGAGTAAATAAAAATAAATTTGTAATATCCTCCTACATGGATTGGAAAGATGACTATAGCTTTATTATAATATAATTATCTAAGCTTTTTAGGGGCAATTTATACCATTCTGTAATTAAAGTTGATATGGATGGTCTGGATCTTAGTAATTATTTTATAGTGATGGTTGTCTTAAGTTATTGCTTACATAAACTTACTATGCTACCACAGTATATAGCTCATGTTGAATCCCGATTCTGTAGCAAATGGTAGCTTCGGCATTCTGGTTCACTTGCAATATTATCCAGTAGGTGATTGCTTAAAATTGTAGTGTCTTATAACTACAGTAAGTTAGTTACATATATAGGATATATGTATCTGGATAGAGCCCTTAGGAAGTGAATGGATGGCAAAATTTATGTACAATATTCTAGACTCATAGTCCATGACTGTCGAATTTGGTATTTATTATTATGTTTCAGGTTTTATTAGTGCATAAAGCCTTATTACCGTATGAAGATCATCACCAAGTTTCCAAGAAAATGAATGCTTTGAATGTTTGATGTAGTAAAGGATACCACGGCGCGATATTGTGTGCATTCTGTGCTTGAATCTTATTAAATTGATTCTGCTATGTACCACTATAGTTGTAGCTACTTGGTATGCATACTCCTGAAAAGTTCACTCAGGCTTGGAAATGGATGCGTGGAAATTTATTTCTGATAAGTACAAACATATCCAGAAAATGAATTTATTAAGCATAGATTTGGATTCTTATAATTGAGTACCTAACATCCGTTTAATATCCATGGATGAATATTCTATGGAAGTTTAAATCACCATTCGATAAAGCCTACAAGGGAGGAACTTTTGGGATCTAAACTACAATTGCGACACGATTTTCAAGACATTCGGTGCTACACTTATCACTCAGAAATGTCGGTAATACGATTAAGTCAAGCATTATTAAGGAAAAAGTAATTATTATCAATAAACATGTATTTCCCAGAGACTCAGAGTCATTACCAGTAGAAAGCTTAGGTTAAACTTATTAAAGCCAGCTTGGAATTCCGTGACGGCTGGAAGATATTTGTTAGCATCCTGTGGATGAAGGGGGGTTTTCAGCACAAAGCAAATTCGACACTTAAGTAATTTTGCTTGAAACTTTTAATCGGATGGTACCTACCTTGTACATGTTTGTTGTGGCAAGCATTGTTGAATCCGACAGTTTTCTTTCATGACTGGCATTAACAATGAATCCACATGTACAACCTTCATCATCAGATCCTTTTGTTAGTGCAAATATTCGTATATAAGCTTTTTGTAACCTTTTTCATCAGGTCTGTATAGTTTTGATCATGACATTTTAAACTCATTATACCGTTATTTTAATAAAAAGATTGAATCTCGAGCATAGTAATAGATAGTCTGCAAATTTAGAGAATAAACTATATATCTAAGCGCTAGAGGATTCTCATGATTATGTATCAATAGAACAACGAGGCGCGAATAGTGATGCTGAATGCAAGATTTTTTCTAGTTATGCATGCAATAGAATTAAGAATAAAGAGAGTATTCACTAGAAATGTTGCCGAAAAAAAGGAACATGATGATAAACAACGCAGTAATAAAAAAACCAAAAAAAAAAAAAAAAAGTTTAATACAAACAAGTTCGCTCGAAATAATAAAGTACCTTACAAAACCTTAGGATAATATAATTCATTACAAGGTTAAGTTTCAGATATATGCTATTATAAAATTCAATTGTCGAGTAATATGTATCCTATATCCATTCTAATCTTCACCAAGTTTCTAACTACTGCATCTAGCTGCAATGATACAAAATTTTGAAGTTATGGTCTCGTTATCAAGAATTTTCAAGGACCCAAAAAATATCAATAGGTCTTAAAGAATCTCATAGGATAAAGGACTGTACATTGGCAGTTCAGGGTGTTGATAACATAATTCAAAAAGTTGTTAACAATTGAGTCATTCAAAATAAATTAATTGTCCTGTTCTCTTAAAAGAATTATAGGAAATTTCAATTTATATCAGTACCAGACACTAAATATATGCTAGCTTTATTGAATTTTATCGCTTTTCTGAAAAATCAACCAGATTTAACAGTTTTACTTCTTAATAATCATATATAGAAAACCCATTATTGAAGCAATCGAGGGAGATCAAAAAGGTTCTTGCAAAGTTGGCATATAATATTATTTATAGAGATGAAGAAGGCAATCTCAATTACTACCATCTGGTCAAATTTTCAATGTTGGTGAAATTGATTTCCACATGTCAGCAGGTATTGAGTCATTAAAGTTTGTGTTGCTATCTAGTTGTGCTATTCCAGATGACGGTACTGAATTAGCAAGTACAACTCATTCACGGATGTTTAATTTAAGGTGTGATTGGAAAGGCTTGGTAATTTAATATTATATAAACCTTTTAAAACATCTATAGGTATAGGTAACGATTATATCTAGAATTTAGTAGTAGATTGCATATATTACTGATTACACTGTGACTGGTGAAATTATATGCATTAGCAGTGATTTATTTAAGCATTGATACCTGGGTCTTGATATCACTGGTACTGATGATATATATGTAAAGAAATATATTGATTAAAAGGAAAGACTTTCAATATATATATCGTATTATAAATTATAATTGGTGAATTGATATTCAGAATAAAATTATTCAACCTTCTTAAAGAATTTAGAAGCAACGAAACTAGCTACACCAATTAACCCATAAATCCAATAAGCGTGCTTACTAACATAAGAAATATTATCAGAAAAGAAATGAAGGATCAAAACACCCATAGCCAAGCAAGCAACTATCAAACATGATAGCTGGAATTGAACAGCAATATGTTTATTTTTGATGTTTTTAAATAAATCTGCGAACAGAACATTAAAACTATTCATAATTCTGGATCCAAATGCAAGTAAACATATAACACTGAAGTGAATACCTTTTGACTCTGTTAATTCACTGACCTCATACCCTTGAAGAGAATATTGCACTCCAGCATATATAATTGTTAAAATCGTGTGAATTTTGAATTTTGTAATTTTAATGTAAATTGCCGATAGTATAGTATCAATAAATGGTATAAAGAAAACCCTATTAAACAATTTTGATTGATGTTTATCAATATCTATATTTATTGCTCTTTGATCACCTTCAACATTGTAAACTAACACTTTCTCCATTGGCGTGCGTTCCCAAATTTTAGTTGTTGATATAAACGCTCTTGGTATATTGATACAGCAAACTATGATGACCCAACATAAATCTCTAACCAAATTTTCTGTAAGTAATAGTTCTTTGGTAGTGCTAGAAAACCATGGTCGAATTTCACTTTCATCAATTGTAATATCTGTGCTAGTTCTGATATCTTCTTCTGTGCGCTTTCTAGGGGTATCTTTTCTAATTAAAAGCATTCCAATTGTCGAGATAATACTTAGAAATAGGGCCCAATAGTGAAACAAAACACCTGCCCCCCAAACTTGATCAAAAGTTACACCAGCAAGAATCCATTGTTGAACAAACAAACCAGGTAAAATAGTAGCCAAAATAATATTACCAAATTTAGAATAGCTTGTTAATAAAAATATTGCAGAGATAACAGCTTCACCAAAAACCAATCCATACCAAAAACTATCATGAAAAACATTAATCAATATAAATTTAAACTCTTTAAATAATAATAAACATGAAGTTAGTAATAAGCTGAGGGATGCTCTTTTGTGAACTCTTTTATAATCAAAGTCAAAGTTATAGAATCTATAAGCACACCAGACTAATAACCCTAATGCAAATTCCCAATTAGCTTGATATCTCTTTGATACAAGGTCGAATTCCAGTTTATTTCTGTCAAAGTGGTTGTAGGTCAAACTATATGAAGCGACTGATAGAATGTTTGAACATAAAACTGTGACTACAAACCTCGACTTGATTTTTAAACAGCCGAGCATTTAATTTGATAAATTTTGATAGATATTTGATACTTAACAATTGTTTAGTTGCCACAATTTCATCAAGTACTTTATAAGTTTACCATGATGCCTCAATTGAATTTTGGCCTTTCAAAAATTTTCGCTTTCCCCAAGGATTCAAATATTTAAATTTTAACTGGTCAGTGCATGCTCTGAACGGGGAATGGGGTCCTGATGGATTTAAATCGAGTGTAAAAGCTATGCTGAAACATCTTTAAATACGAGTAAGACACACTACTTTATAGTATTTATGGATCGAATCATCACAAACCAGCGGCTCACGTCGGTGTGCAATTAGAGCCGATATCCGAATACTGGCAGATCTTCGGCTAAAGTAATGGCTTTGACCCCAAGTGATGCCAAACTATTCTAGGTTGTCTATCCATATATATATATATACATGAAGGGTTTTGTAAGCTTTTATCCATAATTAAACTGTCAAATTTTTCAGGCTTCAACCATTGTTTTGAGATAACTGGCATTCGAATAAGTCCCTTATAGTATTGTAAAACAACATGTGAACTAACTCCTGAGTTTTTATGTAGTAAAACGAATTAGCAATTTAAAATGACCGTATAATACAATTATACCCTGTAAAATTCATTTGTTGTAAAGAATTTCAATAGCAGAACCCACATAGCAACAAAGTATATATATATATAATATCATCAGATATTTAAACGTCGAAATCAACGTAACAACCATGAATTATTAAGTTGTAGGTCTTCTGAATTTGAAATTTCTAGGTCTGGTTTTGAATTGTCTTTCTTAGAATCTAGAGCTTTGTATACTATATCTAAATCAGAAATAATTCTATGATTATAATTACTATATATATATCTATAGTGGAATCAAACCTCTGGTGTGATGTATTGATTTCCGAATTTCACAGATAGGTCTAACATTGTCTTAAACTGCCAGTCTATTGATTTTTTTACCAGCCAATTAATATATAACAACGTTAATTAATGTTTCAAAAAATCTTACCAGTCCACACGGGCATATATTATGAAAGCACGGGTCGCGTTTGATTTAATTATATGTATACTCAAAAACTTAAAAACCACTACAAAAAAAAATAAAAAATTTGAGGGGTTAGCCGCATATATAACAAATAAGCAAAACTAATATATAAAAACAATACTACTTAACGTAGACTAATAATAAATAAATAAAATAAACTACCGGCTTCAAATTAATATCCTAATTAAGAAAAGCTGGCCCAATCAATAATAATGTTCTAGAATAAATAAATAGAAAAACTTTTTAAGATCTTATCTTAAACAGCACAAGGATCAATCATGATAGAGACCTTAGTACAAGAAGGATTAGAATTTAATTTAACATTTGGTCGAACCTCAGAGTGATAAACTTGTTGTTTACCATATTCATTACAAACATACCATTCATTAGTACCAGATGCGTATAATTCTTTACCATGTAAAGCAAATTGAGAATACGATGCACCTCTGGTAAATCCCATTGGTCTAATCATTTGATCATTATCTTTATTATGGGTTAAACCTGCAAATTGCAAATTTCGTTGTTCACCTTGAGATAAACTCATTCTTCCCTTCTTCAATCTAAACTGATATGGAGAAATGTTTGCACCTAACTCAGTGCCCAAAGCAGTACTAGAAACATCGCCCAAACTTGGTCGAATGTATTTACCGTCCAAGTTTTGGTCAGAAGAGCTAATGTATAGTTCAAACCAATCACATTTTGGTGGTAGAGTTGGATTAATTGGTTTTGGATGAGGCTTTTGCTTTGGGGTTTCTTTCCCACAACTATCGTCATCATTATCGCAACTACCACTACCACAATCATTTTCATCACAATTACCGTCGTCATCATTGTCTGAGTTACAATCGTCGGAATTACAAGATGGGAATGGTTTTGGTTGAATTGGTGGTGGGACAGGTTGGATAGGTGGAGGTGGTGGAGGAGGTGGTGGGGGTGGTGGAGGTGGTTGAACAGGTGGAGGTGGTGGAGGTGGTGGAGGTGGCGGAGGTGGCTGGACTGGTTGAGGTATTGGTTTTGGGGGTTCTTTCTCACAACTATCATCGTCACTACCATAGCCACAACCGCCACCACATTTGCCGTCATCTTCATCATCGTTATCAGAAGATGAGCACGGCTTTGGTTGAACTGGTTGAACTGGTTGAACTGGTTGAACTGGTTGGACTGGTCGAGGTGGCTGAGGTTGTGGCATTGGCATTGGTTGTGCAGCTGGTTGTGGCATTAGCATTGGAGCTGGTGCTAGTGCTGGTGCTGGAGATACTGGCTGTTGCGCTGGTAAAGCTGGTGCCGGAGGAGAAGGTGGTGGTGCTAATGGTGCTGGAGGCGGTGGTGGCACTTCAGCAGCAGGAGGTGGTGGTGCTAATGGTGCTGGAGGCGGTGGTGGCACTTCAGCAGCAGGAGGAGGTGGTGGTGGTGCTAATGGTGCTGGAGGCGGTGGTGGCACTTCAGCAGCAGGAGGAGGTGGTGGTGGTGCTAATGGTGCTGGAGGCGGTGGTGGCACTTCAGCAGCAGGAGGAGGTGGTGGTGGTGCTAATGGTGCTAGAGGCGGTGGTGGCACTTCAACAGCAGGAGGAGGAGGTGGTGGTGCATTAATTGGCTGAGGATTAACAGTTGGGATTGGGAAAACAGTTACAGGGGGTGCTGGTGGTAATGGAGTATTTGGAACTCCAGTTGGGATAATAGTTTGAATATATTTAGTTGAAACTGGAGTTCTGCCAAATGCGCTATCAATATTAGACCCAGTTGGTAGAGATGGCTTTTTTGTACGTATAGCCAGTCCATCATCTGCACCATCTTCTCCATCCTCATTATCATCGTCTTCATCATAATGATCATCATCATCATATTCAGATGGTGGTGCAAAATCAGAGTCAGTTTCTTCATTGAAAGAATAATCCAACTGATTATCTGCAACAGTAGTTGGGTTTGGTGCAATATAATAAATAGTGGTGGAAGTATATAAATGCTCAGGAATGGTTTTGACTTCACCTTCATACCCCAAATTGTCATAGTATTTGAATTCATCAGAATCATAATCAGGATCATAATCATCATCAAAAGAGTCAACAATTTCAGATGATGAATGGTATGGATCATTACCACTGCAGTCGTGACCATCATTATCATCACAATGATTATTATCATCATTTAAATTGTCATATTGATCGCTATAAGGGCAATTACCAGTTTCACACCCATGATCATATTCTTCATCAAATTCTTGGTATCTAGATAGCTCATCTATCTCATATGATTCTTCTACTGAATATGGAGCTGATTCGGTTTCATGTAAATATAACTCAACCAGTCTACCAGTTTGGTTATTGAAATTTTCCAAAGTATTGTTTAAAATTTCTTCAGTGGTTGATTGAATGGCTAAATTAGTGACAGCGGTTTCGTTGGATTTAATAAATTGATTAGTTGGTGCAGCATTAGTACATACAATTGCGGATGCAATTGCAACCAATGTCTTAACTTTCATTTTGTTTTGTTTTGAGCTTGACAAAACCTGGAATTGATCAAAAGTTCTAAAAGAGTATTTTTTTATAAGTAAGTTGATATAAAAATAAGGAAATATTTACTATTATATACTATTTTTTACTCTAGATTGATTGAGTAGATGATAATAAGGCTTGGTTGTTGGTTACAAGTACAACAAAGAATGGCAAGTGATATCTCACATTCAGCTAGATTTTGAATATTTTCGTTGGTGGTGTATGTTAATCATGGCATAGATCTTAATATGGAAAAATATGATTTATTCTGAAAGATTTATAATTTGAACCATTGAGTTGATTTATGTGTATACAAAGGGGGTGCCTGTGGAGATCTCACTAGCATGTCATAAATTAATAATGCTTACAGATATATACTACTTGTAGAATGTACCGTGATAAATATCATTCAACAAGATGCCATTGTGTCAAAAAGTCCCAAATCTTGCTAGAATCATTAGATGTATAATGTTGTACGGGACTTATATTTATTACATTATTTACTTAAGAATTCGACAATCGAAACTGGCTAATTGCATGCATTATTATCAATAAACGCCGCACATACCCTGTTCCATTGTCTATTAATTGAAATTTTTTTAAATTTAAGTAAAACTTGTCAAATATATTAACTAATAATCATTGCCTCAATACAACTTTGGATACCATACTTCGTTAATCAAAAAAATATTGTGAATAGATCTCCAATTATTCTCAGAAAATATATATTCATTAGATATTTAAAACAAGAAATTTAACGATACCCAGCTCCTCAAAAATTTGTGGTACGCTGCCTGGATAGTTATAATATAAAAGGTCCTATCAATATATAGCTTTAAGATCTGAGATCTTCTTTGTCTAAAATCTGAGACCCAATCTATTCAATTGGGCTTGATGAGTTTACAATAATAAAATTGTGGATAAAAGCAGCTATTAACAAATTATATGTGTTACGGGCCAGCTAATTATAAAATTGAGAAAAAACCACTTATTGGAGTTATTTTTTGGATAGCTTTGCCACAACCTCAAACAGATTCGTTCAAAAACTGGGATATAAGGGTGTTATTGTAAAGTTTCGGCAGTTTAATACTATTTTGAAGTCATTATATACTAAAAAGCTCGGTGATGTATGTTATATAGTTGAAGCTTATAGTTATATGAGCTTTTGAAATTCATACAATCAATTGTGAACATATGCCAACATATATATACATAATCCCACCAATCTTTATTCGAATAATTAATTGCATTTACTTTACATGAGTATAGTAAGGTTTATAACCAGCCAAGACCTAGTCTATTAATTAAGATCATATAACTGGCCAACTTAGGGACGTGATAAAATTAGACAATTGATTAATGATCAGTGATCCACTCCACTGGTATCAACTGTGATTTATCAATTGGCCTGGGATATCACTGTACTTTTGAGTCTTGTTGAGTACAAGTGTGTAGCAAAATAGTGGTAACACAGCTTGAATAAAAATACAGGGGTAACCTTAGTATTTAACAGTATCGATCCTACTTTCCCGTAAAAACTACAAGCCTATAAAAGTTCGATGCAATATATTCTTATGGTATGTTCTAGTTCTTTAGCATTAACATATTGATCTATTACTATATTTATACCAAAATTACGCCTAAAAACTATTTCTGAGGCAAATGAATGAAAATTTCAACGCCCATATATATTCCACTCATTAACAACTTAGAACGTACGTATGATCCTGATCAGTAACAGATACTGGACTCTAGTATA
Source organism: Blastobotrys buckinghamii (nom. inval.) (assembly GCA_030579975.1). Lineage (NCBI taxonomy): Eukaryota > Fungi > Ascomycota > Dipodascomycetes > Dipodascales > Trichomonascaceae > Blastobotrys > Blastobotrys buckinghamii (nom. inval.). The sequence goes on from JAKTSB010000013.1 coordinate 29,529, forward strand.
TGACACCTAGGATTAAATACTTCTCCTCGCTTAGAAATTTAGATTCAAAAAATATTTTGGATAATAAAATCAAACAAGTCCCAATCTCAATCAAAATTCCAAGCCTAAATTTCAAGGGATGACGATTGAATCTGAAAATTTTGATTCAACCGGCTGAGTTTGCACACAGCTTGCCTAGGCTGGAAGTTTTTCACCAAACACGTAAACATCTGATATTTTTTTAAGAGGAAAAAATGCGGGACATACTTACTCAGGCTTGAGTAAATAACGACAGTGACTTTTGCGATTCTGAAACGTACAAACATGTGGCTCTGTCTTTCAATTCAGGTCTAAAATATATCGATTCGACAGCTCAACGCCATCTCAAAATTGAATGAACTATCAATGAGTGATTGAGCCCAATCCTTTAATAACAGCAGATTGTACATTTACTAGTTCAACTTGCGAGGGGGAAAGCTGTGCATTGAAGATAATAATCTTTAAGCTATTAAAATTTCAAGATTGAATCCTATAGTTAATTACAAGTATTTAGACATCATATTGATACCTATATATAGTATACTGAATAGAAATAATTGACTCCTTAATTTTGCGGTTTGGGATTAATTAGTTAAGTGCAGTAACCGATAGATCGATGAGGTATCATGCTTCAATGCTTTAAACATAATTAATAGACATAACTAAATATGAATATACTAGCCACAATATTAGAAAATTGTAGACTATTTAATGGTATAGCACGACTTTTGAACTCAACAAAGATAATAATAAAAAAAAAAGCGCAGTGTCCGGAGTGGAGTACGAAAGAACGGTGTTTTAGTACGTCCACGTAACCGTTTTTTTATTTTAATTTTACCACCCCACTCAAGCGGGTGTAACGGCACGAAATTTTTCACTCCCATTCTTTTTTTTTTTTTTTTTGGATTTTCAGAAACAACAACAAACTTCTCCTTATTTTTAGACTTTTTCTTCTTTTTTCCCACCTATTTTTTTCTCTCCAACTCACCAATCGACCAAACCATCTCAATTTCTAGCGACAAAGAGATATATAATAAAATACTGAGACTTTGTTCTATCTATTCAGACGTATTTTAACAAGAGATATTTTTAAACTATAGAATAAGAACGAGAATCTAAGAACTAGTCGAGCGTAATTTATTTCTTTTTTTATATAGAAATTCGGCTATTTTTGATATACTAGACTACTACTAGGTTTGAGTAATAAAATTGAAAATTTTGCAACAAAAAAGTGGTTTAACACGACAAAAGCAGCAAGGAATACTAATAATAAACTTTCAATAGAAACACAACAAGAAAAAAATGTCAATGTCAATTCATAAGGTATGTTTGTCTGATATTTACTTCCTGAGTTCAAACTTTGTCAATAAATAGAACAAAGTGGGAACAATAACTAGATAATTACAAAAGCTGGTTTAGTCTAAAATATCAACTAACACAGTGAACACTTGTTCAAAAGAAAAGAAAAAAATCCTCTCGCTTTTTTTCACTATCCTTCTTTTGATCAAGTTTCACACAATTGTGGGCTCATTATAGTCATTTTAGGAACTAGACACAGCTCGTTAAATTTCTAGTTGAACTCCAGGAAGAAGAAGAAGAAGAAAAAAAAAAGAGAATATACTAACTCATAAAAAGATGCGCAGAAAAAAGAACGTCAAGAAGGTCGTTCCATTCACAATGATGGTTTGTGGGGTTAGTGGTACTGGTAGAACAACATTTGTTAACTCAATGTGTGGTGATACAGTATTAGACCATGATGAACCATTCGATGCTAGATCCGCTCATAATGAACGACCAGTGCAAGTTAAAACATCACATGCAGAAATTGAAGAAGATGATGGCACAAGAATTGGATTAACAGTTGTTGATACACCAGGTTTTGGTGATAATATTAATAATGAAGAATCATTTGGAAAAATTGTAAATTATTTGGAAACACAATATGATGAAGTTTTAGCAGAAGAATCAAGAATTCGACGTAATCCAAGATTTCAAGATAATAGAGTTCACTGTTGTTTGTATTTTATTGAGCCAACTGGCCATGGTTTAAGAGAATTGGATATTGAATTAATGAGACGACTCGGTAGAAAAGTTAATATTATTCCGTGTATTGGTAGAGCAGATCAATTAACATCATTAGAATTATCAAGTTCTAAAAAGATGATTATGGATGATATTAATCATCATCAAATCCCAATTTATAATTTCCCATTTGATCCAGAAGAAGATGATGAAGAAACTATTGAAGAAAATAGTTTATTAAGAGATATGTTACCATTTGCAATTATCAGTGGTAATAAATTACATGATTTTGGTGAAGGTAATGGGCCAGAACTAGTTCGAGCATATCCATGGGGAATGGTTAGAGTTGAAGCTGAAGAACATTCAGATTTTATGTCATTAAAAAGTGCATTATTAGGTAGTCATTTGATGGATTTGAAAGATTTGACTCATGATTTCTTATATGAAAGTTATAGAACTGATAAATTATCAACAAGCGTTGAAAATGGGGGTAGAGATTCTAGATTATTAAAACCAGAAGATTTGGCTAATCAATCATACTTGTTGAAAGAAGAACAATTAGCAAGAGAAGAGGAAAAATTGAGAGAAATTGAACAACGAGTACAAAAAGAAATCAGTGAAAAACGATTAGAATTAAGTGCAAGGGAAGCTGAATTGAGAGAAATTGAACAGCGAATTCAACGTGAAAGAAGTGAAACACCAAGTTTGCCAACATCTCCAGTACCTGCCGCTGCTACAATGGGCAGTGGTAGAAGACCATCAAATACCTCATATTTGGATGAACAAGTTAGTAATGCAGGTACTCCACCACCTCCACAAAATAATACCACATCACCAAGTGCAGCAGAATCTCCTGCTGTTAACAATTTAGCAAACTCTTTTGAACAAGCATCCTTATCACCTTCACAATCTAGATCAACGTCAAGATTTTCTTATGAAAATAACGAACAATTACCACCAGTAACTCAAGCTCCTACTGTTGGTACTGATCGACGTGCTAGTGGCATGACTACTGGTAGCACTAAGAATGAAGAATACTAATACTTTCTATAGCTTTGAAATAATAATAATCAATAATTACAAAAAAAAAAAAAAAAAAAAAAAAAAAAAAAAAGCTAAGAGAGAATGAATGAATTGGATGATTTTAAAAAAAAAAAAATTTTTGAATAAATAATTGTATTGTTTTTCTATTTGTAAGGATCTTTCAATCGACCCATTGGCATGACTTGTTTAGAAGGTTTAGCAGGTGGCTTATGCGTATGATTCTTAACAACTTGATCATGTCGTAATTTCTTAACAGAAGAAGCTTTTGTGGCATCAAAAGTTTGAGCAATTGTAGTATCCAAATCTTTTGGATCAGCTTCAATACATAAACCGATTTTTTTTATAAATCCAGAGTTCAAAACATCAGATATTATTGGACGTTTTGTTTCGTCTGGGTTCAACATTCTTGCAATCAATTTTTTACCTGAATCACCAAATTCATTAAAAAAATATAATGGTTGATCTGCATTATCTTCACTATTGAAAAATAAGAAATCTTTTGTAGAAACTAATTCAGGAATTGAAGGATCAGATGGTGATGGTTTACTATTCTCTCCAGGTACACCTTCAACTTGATTTGGTGGGGTTGGTGTTGGTGAGTCTTGACCTTCTGGTGTTGGGGTTTTGGAATCTTCAACATTATCTAGATACCTTTCCAGTCCATCTTCTAAACGCCAGTATCGGTTTAATTCATTAACATATCTTTGATAAGCTTCATCTTCTTTAGCAGCTTTTGGAAATAACCCACCAAAAAATGTCAAGTTTGCATAGACAACACCAGCACTCCAAACATCAGCCAATCTTGCATCATATCCTAAAGTATAATTACTATCTTTATCAGCAAAAATTTCTGGTGCCATATAAGCTGAAGAACCGCATAACCCATGTGATAACTTCAATTCATTTGTCTCTTGATCAATTACAACAGTTGAAACACCAAAATCTGTGATTTTTAATTCACCCTTAGAATTTAATAATAAATTTTCTGGTTTAAGATCACGATGTGCAACACCTTGGTTATGAATATATGACAATCCTAATAATAACTGTTTAAACAAACAATTTCGTTCGGATTTTGGCATTTTTTTGTTTTCATTTTTGAATGCTTCAATTAGTGTAAATAAATCCCCACCACCACAGTATTCCATAACAATACACCAGTTATCACTTGAATCAACTAATAAATTTCTAGTATCTATAACATTTCTATGGTTCTTAATCTTTAATGCAAGTTCATATTCTTCTGATAAATCTTTATAATATTCTAGTTGGGTTTGTTTTGGAACTGGTGATTTTTTATGATAAACTTTACAAGCATAAACTGTTTTATTCCCATCATTACTATAAACAGTTTTAACTTGTGCTGTTGCACCTTTACCAATATATTTGTTTTTTAATATAAGCTGTCTTGTTGGGATTGAATACATTGATGATAATGAATAATCATCCAATTTTAAATGTTCTGGTAAGAATTGTTCAGGTGAAAATTTCTTGTTAATATCCTCCAAATCATTCTCACCTTGTGATGCTGATCGACTTCTATTTCGTAGTTTTGAAAAATAGGATGTTTTGCCTTCACTTAATGTTGGATTAGCAGTTTTATTTCTCTTTTTACTTATTGTATTAATATCTTGTTCAATTGGTTGATGTAGCAAATCATATTTTGTAGCAGATTGTGAAGTTGGGGCTGATGAGCTTAGCTTTTGTTTTGATAATAGCTCATTAGTTGCCTGTAAAGAATCTTCATCCTCTATTGGATTATTATTGTTATATTCTATATTTCTAGAACCACTACCTGAACCAATCCTATTCCTGAATATCCGTCCTAATTTAGATTGACTAGTTGGTGATTTTGAATTCATTTCATGAAACGATTGCTGTCTTGATGGAAATTTTGAAGATATTGGCGTTGAAAATCTAGAAATGTTATGACTACTAAAAGTATTAGTATTAGTATCAAGATTAGAACTTATTGGAGCTTTTAGCCTTTGATTGACCGTGAAGGATAATATTTCTTCATAGTTGTGTTGTTCATTAGTATCTCGCTGAAAACTTGTTCTCTTGTTGGTATCAATAAGTTTATAGTTTAAATCTTTATGTGAATAGTTTTTAGGAGTGCTTGGATGACTTGTTATAGGTGAGTTTAAATTAGAGTTTGAATTATCCTTATTAATATGAAAGTTATGATGCTGATGGTGGTGCTGGTGCTGGTGAGCAATAGTTTTGATGGGGTGGTGAATAAGGTTTATAAATCTTTGACTCTTTGATCGTTTAACCTGGCCTTTGTATAAATGATCTTCAAATGATAATAGGTTGTTGTTGCAATCTATTGGAGAGTTTGAGCTAGTTGCTGCACCATTTTTTGAGTTGATTAGATGAGGTGTTGATGCCATCTCCCTGATTCTTCTCCCTTTAATATTAATAAAAGATCTTTTATTCTTTATATTTTTCAAATTACTAATCGAGAACTTTTTATTAACATTCCGAGTAGAATCAGCTATTGAAGCATTCTTTTGTAGACTATTTGGGATATTTGACGAGAGTGAAGAAGTAGTATGTGTATTTTGAATATTTATACCTGAATTTTTACCAGCAGTATTAACTTGGCTACTGAAACAAGTGTAGTGGTTCTTGACCGCGTAGTTGTTATACACGTGTGTGTCGCTCCGATACACACAGCTTTCACAACCCGTCGGGGCTCCATTCCTACTTTGAGATTCAATGATTAGACTGTCGTTGCTTGAAACTCTTGATTCATCAATAAATGTAGCGTGATTCACGTTTCTCTTGGTGCTGGTATTGGTGGGTTCATTCTCGTGTTTGTTATGCAGACCAAAAAGTACTGGCAAAGACTTTCGAGCTCTTAATAACATGGATGCTCTATTTTTATGCAATTATTTATGCATAATTCCATGAATGCCAAAACCCAAAAAGTACTGGAAATGCACAACTTGAAATTTTTTTATGGAAGAAATGAACAAATATAAATCAGAAAAAAACCTACAAACAAAAAAAAGAGAGAAAGAGAATATTATTACTTTGGGTATTAAATTAATCTACAAATATCATTACATTTACAATAAATTGAAAATTTTTTGTCTTATCAGTATAATTATAATCGTAAAAAGATCAACCGTCTTGGCCTATTTTTTTTTTTTTTTTTTTTTTTTTCTGAATTATGTTGAAAATTTTTTAAATATTTTGCTGACTATGATAAAGTTACCAGTAAACTTTTAAATAACAAATTATATAGTCCTTGACCAAGAAAAAAAAAAAAAAAAAAATTTAATCCTTTATCCAGTCGATCGATCATCTCACTTTTAATTTTCAAAAAAAAACTAATCATCATCATCCCAATGACCTTGAGCCCCAGGAGCACCTTGTTTTGGTAACTGAGGACCACCAGCACGTTTAGCCATAATGATTTGATCTACAGACAATACTGTAGTAGCAGCATCAGTAGCCAATTGAATGGCACCTTGCTTAGCAGCTAATAAATCAAAAACACCATTGTTCTTGGCATTAATGGTTAATGACGGAGTTTGATCGATATCAACATTAACCCCTTCATCAGTACTACCGTTTGAATGAGTTGCATATAATTTTGATAAAACTTCAGTAGCTTCTAAACCAGAATTTTCTGCTAAAGTTCTTGGGATAACTTCAAATGCTTCACCGAATTTTTTAATAGCATGTTGCAATAAACCTGGTGTCTTTTCACCAAATTTGACTAATTTACTTGCTAATTCAATTTCTGTTGCACCAGCACCTGATAATAATCTATTATCTTTTAATACTGATTTTGTAACATTAACACCATCATCAATAGCTCTTTCAATATTATCTAATTGTGATTGAGTTGCACCTCTCAAAACAATGGTTGCAGTTCTTGTAACAGTTTCATTATTTTGTTTGAATACAGTAACTCTATCACCACCAATTTCAATAGTTTCAACACAATCAATTGTTCCCATCTCATCTGGCATTGGTGCACCAAATCTTGCTAATGGTGTGGCACCAACAACTCTTGCTAATCTTCTTAAATCAAATTTAGATTGAACTCTAAAAACCATGATTTTGTATTTATTTAAATAATGTAATGCCAATTCACCAATACCTGCACCTGCAACAACAACTTTTAATCCAGTATCGGCAATTTCTTTAATAGCTTGTTCTAATTTATCTTCTTCACCTTTACTAAAATCTAACATTTCTTTAGCATTATGCAATAAAACTGTTCCTTTAGTTTCTGTTGTACTAATATCAATTGGACAAGTAAATAATGCAATCTTTGATTTATCAACTTTTCTAATTGAACCTTCAGGTTCTTTTGCAAAAACCATACCTTTAATAACTTGAGAATTATCTAAACTTGAACCCATAATTTTAACAACTCTAATATTATCAACATTGAAATTTTTTGCTTTTGCTGGTAAAACATGTGAGATGGCTTGACTTACTAATTTTGATAAAATATCTTCATTACCAAATTGTTTTGATGCAATAGCACTTCTAACTGCTTTATTTAATTCGTCAACATTATTTAAATCACCAATTGAATCACATTGCAATTCTTCTAATAATTCTAAAGATTTTTTCTTTGCCATCTCATACCCTTGAATAATTTCTGATGTATTTAAGCCTAATCGTAATAAATCTTGTGCTTTATCTAATAATTCCCCTGCTAAAATTAATACCAGATTTGTTGCATCCCCCAATTCAACTTCTTGTTGTTGTGAAGCCATAACTACCAATTTAGCAGCTGGATGAACGATTTCCAATTCTCTTAAAATTGTTGCAGCATCTGAAGTTAAAAAAATCTTACCTAAATGATTTTGAACAATTTTATTTCTACCACATGGACCAACAGATGTTCTAACCATTGATGAGATTTCCATTACTGCCTGAATATTTCTATAAACAGCACCATCTTCACTATTATAACTCTGATATCCTTGTTTGAACAATCCTGAATTAGGAGCACTTGGTAATTTCAATGACATTGTTGAATTATGTTTATGCTATTGATTTGTAATTTGTTGTGGAAGTGTTGAGAAAAAAAAAAGCGGTCGAAATTTTTTTTTTTTCAGTTTTTTTCGTGTTCCCAAATATTTTCATGTCGGAGCGTGAATTTATTAAAGAAAGCGGTGGAACTTAGTGTTGTTGTAAACGCGCAAAATTAAATTGCACTGGTTTCTCAAGCGGGACTAATATCGATACCCCAAAAGCTCACACGTCACACCGACACACACACACATACACAAAAACAATAATAAATCCATTCGACATTTCCAACAGCGATACTCTTTTTTTTCTTGGATTAAAGACTATTTGGCAACACATTGAATAAGATAGTAATATGAGTGAGGGTGGGGATCCGTTAGATGAGCCAAATTATAACCCAGTGGCGCATCTCAATGCTCTATTCCCGACCCCTAAACATCTAGAAAAGACATCTGAATTACAAGATCATTTAGCTTTATATGAATCTAAATTAGATTATGAGCAAAATGAACCATTAGAACTATTAAGTGATGAGGTGGAAGCTCTTAGACTGATAGATGATACTCCAGAAGAGTTAGAATCAATTATTAACAAAGTAGAGAAATTGAAAGAAAGAGCTTCAGCTTCAGAGCAGTCAATTACTGAAATGACAAGCGATATCAAAAGATTAGATAAAATCAAATCAAATTTGATCCAATCAGTTACTATTTTAAGAAGGTTGCAAATGTTAACAAATGCTTATGATCAATTAATTTCATTAGTAGAGAATAAACAATATAAAGAAATGTCACAAACTTTACCTGCAGTTACAGAATTAATGACCCATTTCAAAAGTTTTAGGTCAATAGATAGTATTGCTAGTTTGAGTAAAAAGATTTCTGATATACAGAACGAAATAAGTGATCAGATTTTTAAAGATTTTGCATCAGTAATTGAAACGAGTAATGGTAGTAGAAGAAGCAGTATGCAGATTAATATCAATAACTTACAGTTATCTGATGCTTGCAAAGTGTTAGATTCAATAACTGGCAATAAACGAGAACAGTTGATACAATGGTATTGTAATGTACAATTAAAAGAATATAGAACAATTTTTAAACATAACGATGAAGCAGGAAGTTTAGAAAATATATCAAGGAGATATTCTTATTTAAAAAAATTATTAAAACGACATAATGATGAATTAAGTCAATATTTTGCATCAGATTGGCCAGTTGGTGAAGAGTTATGTTCAAGTTTTTGTAATACTACTAAAGAAGATATTCAGCAAATATTAAAAGTTGCTGGACGAAATGTTAATGTTCAATTATTATTACAAGCTTTAGAAGAAACTTTAGAATTTGAACAATATTTGAATAAAAACTTTAAAAATAGTAAATTTGATAAGAGTATATCAATAGCATTCCAACCACATTTAAATGTATGGATTGAACATCAAGATAAATTATTAAATCAAAAATTCGAAAGGTTTAAATTACCCCCATCACCGAATGGTGAAAATGAAGAACCAACAGTTTTACCAACATCAGCTGATCTATTTGCATTCTATAAACAAACTTTAGGACAAACTGCTAAATTATCGACGGGGCCACCATTATTAGATTTATCGAACTTATTTGGTAAATGGTTAACTATTTATTGTAATAATATTCTAAAAATTATTATTCCATCAAGAATTTCAAGTAATGATGATTTGAAAAGTGTATGTTTAGGATTAAATACTGCAGATTATTGTCGTAATACAACTGATCAATTAGAACAACGAATTTTAGAGAAATTAGATGAAAATCAACGACAATTTGTTAATTTAGAAGATCAGAAAGATTCCTTCAGTATGGTTATTAACCAAACAATAGCATTATTAGTTAATAAAGTAGAACAAAGTTGTGAATTTGCATGGAGAGAAATGGTTAACACTAATTGGAGTAAATTGGAAGTTCCAGATCAAAGTCCTTATGTATCAGAATTAAGAAGAAACATTGAAAGTCAATCTGAGGAGGTTCTAAGTCATGTACATAAAGATTTACATGCAAGAATGATATTGGATAGGATTGTTGATTCAATAACTCAGAATTTCTTATACAGAATGGTTCAATGTAAACCATTAAGTCCTGTTGCAGCTGAGCAAATGTTATTAGATTTATGTGAATTAGATACATGCTTTAAAAACCTACCGACATTAAGAAAAGATTATAATATATCAGCAACATATGAACGTCATTATAAACAGTCATTAAAAAGGGTTGAATCAATTTTGAAAGTTATCATGTCATCAATCGACCCAATTGAAACATTAGTTCAGACATATTTTATTTGTATTAAAGATGCATCACCAGATAATTTTATTAAAATATTACAATTCAAAGGTATTAATAATAGAAATGAATGGGCTAGGTATATTGAATCTTTTAATTCTCATCTAAAAGCTCATGATAATTTACAACCTCATTTACCTATACTAACCAATTTACGAATGAATGATACACAGTCTACTAATACCACTACTACATTATCAACTCCAAATAATTATAATTCACATTCTAGGGTTCCATCATCTTCATCATTTGCACCTTTTGCAGCTCAATCGAATTTATTTGATAACTCAAAAGTTTTGAATAATTTTACTGAAGGTTTTGAAAGGTTTGCTCATGGCAATAACTCTGTTAACAAAATTAATGAGAATTTCAAAAGATTATTTAAACGTGATGGTAATAGTTCACCAGTTAATAGATAGATTCAGTTATAAAACATATTAAAACTATGTTTCTTTTTTTTGTTTTTGTTTTTTTTTTTACATATAATTAACCAACAATTAATACATACTCGTAGTCTTTGATTCCACCAAATTGAATCATGTCCTTATTTCGAAGTTCTATGAACCTTGATTTTGGTACCTCATCATGATTTAATTTAGTACCATAAGAAGAATCCAAATCAATTAAATAACATTTAATACTTGTTTGTTTTTCACCAAACTTGTTTGTATTAACAATTTTTCGAAATTGTATAACTGCATGTTGTTTTGATATTGATGCACCATTCAATTTTATATGACAGAACTCGGCTCTACCTAATAAAAACCATTTTCTATTTTTCAAATCAATTTTTTCAACAATATCATCTTTTTCAAATACAAATAATCTATAAGCTGGTGTGGAACTTGGTATACATGAATCATCTGGTTCGACGTATTTTAATTGTGTGCCATTCACGTTATTGGATTCTTTAGCTAATAAGCCAGATTGTTTGTAGTTGGGCTTTAGCATTTCCTCTTCTTCTTTCACTTCTAAGTCAGATGGCCTTGATGATGTTAATGATGACTGCGGTGATATAGATCGGTCTTTTCTATCTCTTTCTCTTCTATCATGCCTATCTCCATCACCTCTAGCCCTACCTCTTCTATCTTTATCCCTCCTATCTTTATCCCTTCTATCTGTATCCCTTCTATCTCTATCTCTTCTATCTCTATTACTTCTGTCTCTATCATTTCTATCTCTGTCGCTTCTATGCCTATTACTGCTATGTCTATCTTCTCTATCTCTATCAGTTCTATGTCGTTTTTCACGATCTTTAGTATCTCGCTCACGTTCTCTATCCATGTTTATATATAGTTATTTCGGATATCAATAAAAAGCTTTGGTATTATACAGGTATAAAACATCAATAAATATCAATGTATCATAAAAATGTGGTAATAGAAAAATAATAAACAATGTCGAATGCTTGATCAAGGATTATTTTGGGACGATAAACAAATCCAGCGTTTATCGAATTTTTTTTTTTTTATCGCGCGCGCGCCGCATCACATTTAAAAAAAAAAAAAAAATTTCCAAGCCGTTCGATAAAGAAACGAAAAAAAAATTTGATCCATTAGACATTTATACCTTTAACAGGCTTATCAACCCCATCAACTAACCATACATACAAATATAATCTAGAAATGGCCAAAAAAAGACAACAAAAGGAAAAACCAAAATCTAAAAACCAAGTAAGAAAAGAGAGATTAAAACAAGAAACAGATTATGTGGATAATTTACAAAAAGAAGTTGATGAATTTGAAGGTGATTTAAAAAAATTAAAAAGATTTGATGAATTACCATTATCAAAACCTACTTTGAAAGGGTTAACTAATTCACATTATATGGATTTAAGAGATATTCAAAGATTATGTATTTTACCAGCATTACAAGGTCATGACATTCTAGCAGCTGCTCAAACTGGTTCAGGTAAAACTTTGGCATTCTTAGTGCCTATATTAGATTTATTATTTCGAAATAATTGGACAGATTTAGATGGGTTGGGTATTATGATTTTAAGTCCAACAAGAGAATTAGCAATTCAAACGTTTGAAGTTTTATCAAAAATTGGTAGATATCATCAATTTTCAGCTGCATTAGTTGTTGGTGGTAAAGATGCAAATACAGAAAGTGAAAGATTAGCAAGAATTAATATTTTAGTTGGTACACCAGGTAGAATTGTACATCATATGCATAAAAGTACTAATTTAGATACTTCAAATATAAAAATGATAGTATTAGATGAAGCTGATAGAATTTTAGATGAAGGGTTTAAAAAAGATGTTGATTTCATTTTACAAGATGTTCCTCAAGATAGGCAGACTATGTTAGTTAGTGCAACACAAAATAAAAGTATTAAAAATCTTGCAAGGTTATCATTAAAAGATCCAATGTATGTTTCACCTCATAATACTGAAAGATTTACTACACCAAAAGGATTAAGTCATTTTTATGTTGTTACAGAAGATTATGAAAAATTAAATACACTATTTTCATTTATTAAAACACATTTATCAAAAAAATTAATTGTATTTTTTGCATCAAGAAAACAAGTACGGTTTGTATTTGAAACTTTTAGACAAATGCAACCTGGTATACCATTAATTCAATTAACCGGTACACAAAAACAAACTGCAAGATTAGATAATATTGAGAAATTCCGATCAATGAAAAACGCCTGTCTATTCACAACAGATGTTGCAGCAAGAGGGATTGATATCCCAGGTATTGATTGGGTTATTCAAGTAGATGCACCAGAAGATATACAAACATATATTCATAGATCAGGTCGATCAGCAAGAAATGAAAAGAAGGGCCAAGCATTATTGTTTTTAAATTCAAAAGAAGAAGAAGGTTTTGTTAAAAGAGTTACAAATAATCAAATTGAAATTTCAAAACAAACTATTAAAGAAGGTACTAAAAAAGATATCACTGTTGAATTACAAAAAATGTGTTATGAAGATCCAGAAATTAAAGTATGTGGTCAAAAAGCATTACAAAGTTATGCAAGATCTGTTGAAGTTCGATCAAAAGAATATAACAAATATGATTTTGAAGATATTCCAATGGAAAAACTAGCAAAAAGTTTTGGTTTACCATCTGTACCAAATGTTAAACGATTGAAAAAATTAAAAGAAGCTAAAGAAAGAAAGAATCAATCTAGAGATATGCAAAAATTATTAAATCCAAATAAGGAGGAAGATGATCATGATGATAAGAAAGTTATTACTAAATATGATAGAATGTTTAATAGAAAAAATCAAGGTGTTTTATCGAAAGAATATATGGAATTACAAGAAGGTGGCATTGGTTCTATTGAAGATGAAGATAGTGACGCAGAAGGAGATTTCTTAAGTAGAAAAGATCATGGTATTCATGAAAATATGGAACCAGAAAAAGTTAGAGCCGAAAAGCCAGATTCAAAAAGAGCTGCTAAACGTGCATTATCTAAAAAGGCAAGTGCTAAAGAAAAAGGTAATGGTACTAAATTAGTATTTGATGATGAAGGTGTTCCCCATCAATTATATGAATTTGAAGATGAGGAAGATTTCAAGAAAGCAGGTGATGCAGATTTACAGAAACAACAGTTTGTTGCTAAAGAATCTCAAGTTATGGAAGAAAAAGATATTGAAGATAAGGCATATGCTAAAGAAAAGAGACAAGAAAAGAAGAGGAAGAGACAAGAAATTGAAAGAAGATTTAGAGAAGAGGAGAGTGGGACTGTTGCAATGCTACCAAGTGAAGATGAATATCAAAGTGAAAGTGAACCGGAAGAAGAAGAAAGAGGTAGTAAGAAACCTAAATGGTTTCAACGTGATGAAGAAAGTGAAGATGATGGGGTCTTGCATGTTGATGAACCAGAAACTTTGGAAGATTTGGAAGCATTATCTTCAAAACTTATTGGAAGATAGACTTATTTAAAATTTTTTGTATATATGCTAATACTAATAGAATACCATTAATTATTTTTTTTTCTTTTTCCTACAGCTGTTGATACGTACAACTTTATTATTCATTTGTAATTACATGTAGGTTAATCCGTAGGAATGGTTACTGAGAGCTCTAGATGGTATTGATCTTGATATTCCAGAGAATGCGGCTCAACCTCAATTAACGGGTGTAAATCGTATATATGTGTTCAATAGAATATATATATATATATATATATGATAGTATACGTTTTACACGTTGTACGGCGAGGTTACCTGCGAAATTATGACCCGGGCCCATTGATATATTCGGAATATATATAGTCTAAAAGTTATTACTTTCGTAATGTCTATAAATTTTATATATTCTAATCTAAAATTACCTTAATAATCATGTTAGCGTTATCTTGCCATTAATAAATAAATAGCCCTTATTCACTATAATATAATGCTTGAAATACATATTAAGCTCCCAATTAATCTATGTACTAATTGGTGCAAACTGAACCATCAATTGATCAGAGATTGGAATAATTATTATTTCACAATTAATTGCTGTAGGTATATCAATAATCACCTATAGGTATGAAGAGGCTGCTTAATATATAGTCAGTATATTTTTCTTACCAGATGGTAATTCAGATTTATTTATCCAAATCAGTTTGCACTACACTACTGGTACCTGCTAGTACACTAATCAATCCTAGAAGCCATAATGTTTCAAGTTCGGGTTTGATATGCACAAAAATTTACCTGCGCTACAAAATTTAACTCGAGCTTAATCGCCTTCAAACCTCAACTACGCTTTCCCCCCCCTCCTAGGCGTATTAAACCCCGCACGTGTGTAAAAAAGCCGTGCATGCTTAATTTATTATTAACGTTCAACCATATTTGGCAAACACCACCACTATAGATCTCTTTGTAATTAAAACTCTAAGCAAAGATTCTATTGTAACCTCAGGATGATACTTACTTGTAACTTATTAATAACTAAAAGATAAAAAAAGTTTGTGATATTGTTTTTTTTTTTTTTCAAACCGACAACATCAGTCAAACAATAACAAAACATAAATAATAACACTGCAAGAACGGTTCATGATATGAATAGAGAATTCATCAAAGTTCATGCACCAAGATTCCACCACCCAAGCACTAGCGATACTAGCAATGAGCTCATCCATTACCAACACAACTACGGTATTGATGATGAAGAGAGTCCGAAGTGGTATCATAGCTTGCAAGCTCAATTAGCAGGGTGTACATTTTTTGCTGTAGCGTTGGTACTGTTAGGTCTTACACTTATGCCAGAGGATTATCATCGGCCTCATGTTAACGATTTGACACACCATGGGTTTCATGGTGATTTACAATCATTACAAGAAAATAATGTACTAGAATTAAGAAATCAAACAGTTTATGGTGCACCATTAAGACCATGGGAACTAGATACAAGTAGAGAATACCATTTAAGTAGGAATGGATTATGGGATTATAACCAACCAAAACAAACTAGAAAGTATGAGTTTATTGTAGAAGATATTATAGCAGCACCCGATGGAGTTGAGAAATTAATGACTGTTATTAATGGGAAATTTCCTGGGCCAGTTATAGAAGCTAATGAAGGGGATAGAATTATTATAAAAACTATTAATAAAGGTAGGAACCCTACAACTATACATTTCCATGGGTTACATCAAAATGGTACAAATTATATGGATGGTGCACATGGAATGAACCAATGTGCTATCAAACCTGGACAATCTTATACTTATAATATTACTGTTGATAATCAGTATGGAACTTATTGGTATCATGCACATTTTTCAACACAAATGGTAGATGGGTTGGTGGGGCCATTGATTATTCATTCAAAAGATGAAGAAGTTTATAAATATGATGATGAGCTTGTTATATTAATGACAGATTTATATCATGATGATACTATGAAATTAATAAAAGAATATATCGCACCGAATGTTGAGAATGCCGAGCCGGTACCTGATGCAGGAGTGATTCAAAGTACAGTTAAATCAAGCTGTAATAAAATTGTTGGTAATTATCATTGTGGGGATAGTAGACATGCTATTGTACCTTTGAAAAGTGATAAAATTTATAGATTGAGATTAATTAGTGCTGGTGGTTTTAGTGAATTTGATTTTAGTATAGACGAACACGAATTGAATGTTATAGAAACTGATGGGACGTTAACTGATCCTTTAAAAGTAAATGTTGTTAGACTATCAAACGCACAAAGGTATTCAGTATTATTAGATACAAAAGATAAAGGGGGAAAGTATTGGATGAGAGCTCATATGAATAAATTTTGTTACGATGCAGATTCAGATCGATTGGATCCGAACGTTAAAGCTGTTGTTGCATACCCAGATGAAGTAATTAATTTATTACATCATGGTGGTGAATTAAAAACCGAACCTAATACAACACATTGGAAAGATTTGGATGATTCCAAAAAATGTATTGAATTGGATTCTAAACTACTAACACCAAAATTCAAACACCCATTACCAGAACCAGAAGAATTTATTCAATTAGATGCAAGTTTTCAAATTGGAGCTAGGAAAATCACATTAGGTTACTTCAACGAATCAAGTTATAAACATCCAACGCTTGATCAATGTACATTAAAAACAATCTTAGATGATCAAGACAACAAATTAGACTATACTAGCATTACACCATCATGGTCATTACAGAGAAACAATATGGTAATAACTATACGAAAACCGAAAGTTGTAGATTTGTTAATTAACAATTATGATGATGGAGCTCATCCTTTCCATATGCATGGCTATAAATTTTGGGTATTACAAGGTGGGAAAGGCTATTTTGATTGGGAAAGTTATCATAAAGGTACTAGTGAAATTAAAGAGTTTCCTATTATGAGAGATACTTTTCAAGTTGATAAGTTTGGTTGGGCATTGGTTAGAACTGTTTTTGATAATCCTGGGGTTTGGCCCTTCCATTGTCATATATCTTGGCATATGGCTGCTGGGATGATGATGGAGTTTGTTGTCATGCCTGATGAACTGAAGAAGCAAAACCCACCTGACGAGTGGTTTGATTTATGTAAAAATAATGATAAATAATTGAATATATAAGCATTTATAAAATTAAATTGATATATATATATATATATATATATATCTATAGGCTGTTCTATTTAATTTCTGTGGTGTCACATGGAGCATTTTATAACACTTTCTGAAAGTACCCTTGTAATATATTTTTGTATTTATTGCCTTGAAATAATCTATTAAATTTAAATAGTTTTGATTGTGCAATTCAAATATAATATTGTAAACTGTTAACGATTTGGGTTTTGATATCAATCTGATGGAATTTTCTCACTGAGTCAGCGAGATGCGATAAGGCTTCAAAACCGTTAGCACAATGTCTTAAATATTTTACCGTTTACTCAGGCTTGAAATAAAAGCTTCGAAGATTGTTTAAGACAAGTTAAAAAAATTTTCATTCAGTACTGTTCAAGCTCAAGCATGCCTAATGGGATAATCAGTGGGCCCTTAAACTTGGGGAAGATCGGCTAGACAACCCCTAGATCTCGAGGTAATAGTTACAACTAAATAATTACTCATTTCACTTTTCAATCTTTTTCTTCAATCATTCATTCTTCTTTATCAACTATCAGTATCTCACCTAGAAAGTACTGGTTTTTTTAACTAGTATAACACAGCATACCAACATGTTGGAAAAAATACCACCAGAAATCATTTTAGAAATCTCCAAGCATTTATCATCAACATCTAGATTTTCATTCTATCATTCCTATTCAACCCCATTCAATGCATTAAAATCACATATTTATCATTCAATAGTTCTAAAAGGACCATCGACATCGGCATCAAGAAGTAAAAAAAATACAAGACTGTTTAAAAATGGTAAACTGATATTTTCAAAGATTGAAGCATTTGAAAGATTTACAACTTTATTACGATCCGGAGAATTAGATCATATACTAGAATACATTAAAAGTATTTTTATTGAAGGTAATGATAAAGGAATTGAATTTCCATTAAAAGAGCAAGATTTTTATTTATTAGCATCCAGATCTCATAAGCACATACAAATCACAGTTGAAAGTGAAAGTTATATTGAAAGTTTACATGGCCCAATTATGAATAATTTTCAAGCAGAAAGTTGCTCATTTTTGATGAACAATCCAGATTGGCCTATTGTTTGGAAAAATGAACTAGGACTAGATAAGTATCTTGATTATGCTGGATCGATTCCTGACATATTTTTATCAGATGTATCATCATTTAAACGACTCAAGCAAGCTCGTGTTTTATTAACACTTTCTGCAATTCACTCTACTGATACTATCCCATCAGGTATAGTAAACCTAGAATTATATTATAAAATTAAAGCACCATTATTACCTTATGATTCTCCAATGGAGGATATTCAAGTTTTACAAAACCTAAAATCTTTGAAAATTCAAGGTTCAACTCAATTGAATAAAATGAATAACCTACGGCTACCTAATCTAGAATCTCTAAAAATATTTATGAAAGATAGAGATGGATTTATAATTGATTATGAAAGCTTCAATCATATGATCAAAGATTCATCAAAATTGAAGTTTTTGGATATTGATAATAGATATGTTTTGAATGATCTCAATGATATTGAAGGCTTGAATTTAATCAACTTTCCTAAAAAATTGACAAATATTACAATCGGTGAAATTGAAACAGTTTTATTCAATGAAACGTTGAATAATTTTTTTACAATGAACTGTGAGAATCTTTATATTGATAATATTGATAGCATTAATGAACCTGATCATAGTAGAAACTGTTTTAAAATGTTTGAAAATATAAATGTTTATGTTGATTTGAAAAATGCTGCAGGAGTACATAGCTTTTCTCATAATAGTCAGGAAGGTGGGAGATTTTTAAGTTGGTTCGATGAGTATGATTCCAAAGGTTATAGCTATTTAAACAGAAAGCGGTTTATGAGTCTAGAATTTGGGAACATTAAGTAGCTTTGTTAGAGTAGAAGTTAGTGAGTTTCACGTGTACTAATTTTTGTATTATAGTTAAAGCTTCTTTATATATTAATTTGCATGAAGAATTCCATTCCTCTTTTTCTAATTGATTGCCATTAATCGGTTAATTATTTTTTAGAAGTAAAATAGATTACTGGTTATATGATGTATAATCCAGAATGGTATATCCGTTAGAGTTGATACAATTACCTGGATTGACCCAATGCAAATACTGGAAATACTGGAAAATGCTGGATTGACCCAATGCAAATATTTTCTATAGAAGAGTATACACTAAAAATACCTCGTAAGTAACCAAAGGATTCTAAGCTAAGTTTGCACTTACGCTCGAGATTGAGCTATTTTTAGGTAAAAAGGTTGTACAATTGTACCATGTGCATGCACGCGTCTTCGCGTTTTACAAGCACTTTGAGCATTTGGATGCAGCTATAGAGATGTTCAAGAATAAAGTCTTGCAAACTGTCATTTATAGATATATAGAAACTTGGCTTTACTGCTTCATTACTTTATATACAATCAAATTATATATATAACAAGAATTTGAATGTCCGCGTATAGTCAACTAAAAGTAGCTATTCATAATTTTGACTATGTAATTGGATATATTATTTAGCCCGGTAATATGAATTTTAAATTGTACCATTCTTATATCCGGATATATACATGTCCAGTATACAGAATTAACGCACGCGTGAATTCGCGATATACTTAGGTAATTTGAATATGCATTAAAAGTTGTAGGACCATGCAAAATTTGAACTTGAGCTTAATTATAGTAGGATTAAATAAAATAATAGTTAAAGGAAATTAATTTAATAAGGGAATTAATAAATAATAAATTAAAGGAAATAAATAATTATCAGGAGTAATAATAAACAAAATTGCTACAAGACTAATATACAAATTTTTTGCAAATAAATAAACTCCTTTGAATAAGGAGGACAAAACACTCTACAATAGGTTAGTAAAAAAACTCTCTCTCTTTTTTTTTCAAGCTTATAATTCTTTCTTTCATAATTTTATCATCAGAAATAAAAATATAGATTTTTTTCATTCTTTTTTTCTCTTTTTAAGTTCATGTTTCTCATAAATATCATAAAGTGTTTTCATTAATAAAACTTTTTTTTTCAATTCATTTTTTCTTTTCTTTTAGTTTTTTTATAAATAAATTAAATAATAATAATAAAAAATAATCATACAAAATAATAATAATAATCATATAAATTAAATAATAATAAACAATTCAAAAAACCATCATAGTTATGAATCGTTTGAAATAACCATCTTTTCAGTGGTTTCAGTGGCATATCGTTCTGGATCTTCCTTATTGTTTGATAAATTTGTATTAACCCAAGTATTGGAAGTACCACCGTTTCTCAATGCTTCATCTCGACCTTCTGGATGTTGAAATAAACATTTAACATTTTTACAATTGATACCAAATTTACATTGTTCTTCTTTCTCATGTGAAAACAAACAATCAACTCGATCACAGTTTGGACCATTTCGGCATTTAATGTGACTTCTTGGATGTCTATATCGGCATTTTGGATTGGTACATTTATCCAAAAATTTACAATCAATTGCAACTTGTTGTGGAATTGGTTCTGGAGGTCGAACTAATGAACCAGATTTGTGCGCAAATTCACAAGTTGGATCATCACATTGAACATCTTGTGGACACCAATCCAATTTTGAAACTGATGCTAAAGCATTGGCTGGAGTTGGGTGACCAAATGGACATTGTTGATTAGCACATTTATCGGTATATTTACAAACAATAATTTGATTAGCAATATCTTCTTGTTGTTGCTGAGGATTTTGTTGGAAATTTTTATTTTGAAATTTTTTCTTTTTCAACATTTGTGGATGACCCATTTGAGGTGGAACTGGAATACCATTCATCCATCCACCACCTAAAGGATTTGAAAAGTCAATTTGTTCTGTTGGAGGAACAAATGTACCATTTGAACCTGGTAATGGATCCTCACCAATATGCAAATAAGGACAGGTACTTTTTGGGTATGTACAATTACCATTATTAAAATTAATACATGGTTTAGTTGGATGTGGGAATTTACAATTTGGATAATTACAATGTGGCCAATGTCGACATCGTTCTTTTTTTTGCGGGCCATTATTGTTTTGTCCTAATTCTAAATTGTTGAATTCACCTCGACCATCATCATTATTACCATTAGTTCCTGACATCATCATATCTTCTTGGACTTGTTGAGCTAATCCATTATTATTGAATTTTCCACCACTAGTACCAACTGAATGACCACCTAATCTTCTTGGCCCAGTATTATTGTTGTTTTTAAAAACACCATTTTTATTCATGTTATTCTTTCTCATATTTGCTGGTCCTCTTGGTGCATTAGAAACATATCCACCAAATCCACTAGTACCTTCATTGGCACTCTCATCAATCTTAACTTCTTTTTTAGTAGTATTATTGTTATTGTTACCGCCACTCACTAGATTGTTCAATTCACTATAAACCCAGTTTCCAAATTCTTCATTTTGAAATTGTTCACCAAATAAACTACCTAATTCTGTAACCATTTCTGAGACTGGCTTATTATTACATGCCATCATAACAATATATTCTGCTACATCATTCAAATCATCTTCCAAGTTGAACTTCACTAGTTCTTGTTTGACAATATCTGTCAACTGCTTGCCAATATTTGAATCTGCTGTAATACCTTCCATCGTTATTATACCTTCTTGGAATAAAAAAAAAGTGAATGTTTTGTGGTAACAAAAAGTATCAAAAATTATGGGTTGGGATATAAAATTTTATCAATTACAATGCATTACTAAAAAAAAAAAAAGAAAATTTAGCCACCCGGAATTTAAATTTCAGTAATGAGGCGCGCGCAAGGTCCATTCCCCATTTAATCCTATCGATATATATAGGCCTTGAAGTTTAAATTGGGAGCGGTACTCCGATACCACATGCGGCTCAAGATTTACAAATGCGAAACATAATAATAATACTGAATTAATTACTAATATCAAAGATTAACTAATCTCATCTTCAATAACACCATACAAATCTTGAATAACTAGTGCAATTTTGGCTAATTCTTCTGAAATCATAATAGTAGCCAAAATATATGAATAAAATAAAACAAAATCTTCTTCATCAACACTTTCATCTTCACTATTAACAGATTGTTGTCTATACTCATTTAATTTTGCCAACATTCTATCAATAGCATGTTCAGTTGATGGTAGTTTATCCGGTAATGGGAACCCCATTTTGACAGCTGAAGAAATTAAATAAAAAAATAAAAAGATTCGACTACAGATTTCTTTTCGATCTGATCTGGTGTATTCAATCATATCTCGTTCTCTTTGTGAAGGATTTTTAAACCTGCTAACCATAACACTCATATTTTGATACATATCTAAAATTCTTTGGGTCGATTTTAAGATATCTTGATGTTGTTTTAATGGATATGGACCTTTCAATCGTAACTCTTCAGTTGCTTGGCTTAACAGCAATCTTAATTCAATCATAATAGTTCTTAATTCATAATCACCTTTAATGCCTCTAATAGCGTTTCTATCTTTTTGTTGTTCTAAAGGATCACTTTTCCATACTAAACCCATTTTCATCCATTGGATTGATAATACATCTTTAAATTGTCGTCTCGCACTATTTGGCCAAAATAAAACGGTAATTAATAAAGCCCATAATGTACCAATAGTAACTGAAATAAAACGATGAAATGCAATATCACCAATAATTGGACTGCTGCCGCCTTCATCATCATCATTTTCATTATCATCCCATGCAGATAATGAATAAGAATATAATGCAGTAATATTGTAAGTTAATAAAATAAATCTACCAAAAGGATTATTATTTTTCCAATATAAAATAATCCAAAAACATGGTAATGCAACTAGCCAACCAACAAATGCTAACATAACTGGACTACCATTAAACAATTCCCATGTAATATATGCTACCATTGCACCAACAAATGTACCACCAATTCGAATCCTAACAGTTTTCATTGTACCACCAATACTTTTTGCCATAATAATAGCATATGTAATTAACCCCCATTCACCCCTCCATTTACCAAAAATTGGTCTTAAATGATCTAAAAATGCAGGTAATGCAAAAATTGCGGCACCAATACCAACTTTGATACCAAATTTAACATCAGTTCTTCTAAAAACTCTCAAACTTTGCCATATTTTATAACCTAAACTATCAGGGGAATTTGTCTTTGGAGCTTTGATGAATTGTGATTGATGTAAATCAAAACCTTCTTCGCTCTCGTTATAATCATTATTTAATAATGAATCATTATTACTATCACCTTTTTTAGTAGCAGACTTCCAAATTTTGAACCAACTCCAACTTTTTGGTGGTGGTAACGCAACAACTTCTTCATATTCTTCCAATACCATAATAAAATGTTGTAATTCGTTAGCAAATGCTTCCAAAACATACGAAAAATTACCACAACTTGCTGCAATACCTTCTTCATCCGCCATAGTTTCAAAATCACTCATACTTTTAAAAATGTCTTGATTATATAACTTTTTCAGTGCATTCTCTCGAGCTGTTGAATATTTATCACTATTAACTTGTAAATTTTCTCTTATATTACTATTGTTTAATGATACTTTCAATTCTTCATCTGGTGTGAAAGGAATTTGGTGTAAAATTTCTCTTAAATTATGAGTGAAAGATCTTAAAGGTGGTCCTAAATGATAAACAAATAATTGATATAAATCCATAGTATCATTATTTTGATTTTGACTAGAACTATTCAACCGATCAGTGCTAACTCTTGCTGTGATTTCATTCAATGAAACAATAGAACTTGCAGAACTATTAGTCCCACTATTTGAAGAATCATAATCATCTTGTAATAATAATTTTTGAACATGACAACTTGAAGTTAACCCACCAACATGAGAAGCTAAATTATGACAAATGCCAACCATATTTCTTAATAAAACCAATTCTTTTTCTTTACCTTTTAGTAATAATTCATATTTACAATCAGATAAATGCTTCTCTAATTTTGAAAAGCAACCACTAACTTGAGCTTGTAAATCATCAAAATTTGGACAATTTTGTTGAATATTACCTCCTAATAGAAATGTATCAGTAATAGCCCCCAACATAATACCATAGACTTCCATACTTTTATTAAGAGTTTTTTTCAATTCTTTTAATGCACTTTGTGGCCAAATAGTATAGCATAATACAGTACTAATAACAATCCCTGAAAAAATCAATGCAAAATTTTGTAATAACTTAGAAAAACTTAATGTACCATTTTGAACATTACCTTCTCTTGTTAAAATAATGATTAATGAAATAAATGCAACGGTACAAGCAGTAGTGAAATTTGGTGTATTAAAATGTTGTTTCATAAAGGCAATTGAACCAATACCACCACCACAAAATACTAAAATATCAATAATATAACCAACTTCTCTTAAATGAAATGAATAAAAAATCATTGAAGTTAACATACTTGCCATTGATAAAATGAAACTATATGCAACAGCAATACCAACAAAAAAAGTTGCTTCAGCCATTGAGCCAGATGTTCTTGCAGGATTGAAGTAAGTTGCAATTGTTGCAACCATATGTTTATTATCACTTAATCCATATATTTTCCCAAATGGCGTATAAACAACTAATGATGCTAATAAATATCCTAAAGATGCTTTCAAAATATTTCGAACTTTTGTATTATGATAAATTTCTCGAATTAATATACTAGGTTTTTTATAATCTGGGAAATATTTTGAAAATAATCCGTTATCATTGCTGTTATTTACGTTAGTGTGGTTGTTAGTTTCTTGATCATATTCATTGATATTATTATCAGGTAATAAAGCATCTTCTTCTGGTTCAGTTGGCCTCTTTGGTCGATTTTTCATCGATTTATGAAATTGTGCTTTATTAGTTGACTCATTTGTATCTGTAACAAAAGTTGAAGTTCTTCTTAATAGTTTATATGGTCGTGTAGCTGGCCGATTACTCACAGGTGATGATGAAAGTATCTCATTATTTCTATTTATGTTGTTGTTATTATTCAAAAATGGGTTAGTAGAAGAAGAACTAGCTTGCTCACTATTCATGAGGTATAGTTATTGTTCTTCTTTAAAATCGCTTCAATAAATTGTTCAAATCAAACAATTCTAGATGGTCTGTGTTGATTAAAAAAATAAAATCAAAAAAAAAGGAGTGGTAAAAAAAATGTCTTTGTTCTGAATCGGTGATTCTAAACTATCCAAACAATCAGTAGAAAAAAAATTGTAAAATGTCTTAAAAAAGAATTAATTTCTTTAATCTCCTGAAAATTTTTTTTTTAAATAAAGTTGAGATTCGATAGATTATTTGTGATATGAAAGAGGCTGTAATTTTTGAGTATATATCTAATTGATATTCAAAAGATCTTCAATTTGAAGTAAATTTTAGTGAATTAGTTTGTTGTTGCCGATTGTATAAAACTGTTGCAACGCCACAAATTAATTGTAATCTATTTATCTATTACTGACTGCACACACACACACAATTATAGCATATACCTTAACTTCGAGTGTTTGAATAGTTTTCAATCCGGATTTACGATCGTAAAAGCTTCACTAAAGATGATAAAATTGAGCGAAAATAAACTCTAATTGGACAGTAAATTAATTTTTTTTAAGCGAGTTTGCCATGACAGGGACGCACGTTTTTTTGTGTTTCTATAGAGGTTCTAGAGCTTGGTATTTTTATTGTGCATGAATCAACCTATAGACGGCTTCTAAAGTTTGAGCCACACCGATGTCACACTTAAGCTATATACATACAGATCCTAGACCATTAAAAGCTTGACTATAGAATGGGGCTAAACAAATTAGTTATTTTATGGGTAAAAATACAATCAATTCATTTATTATTTAAACTTCTTTCTATGATGATGGTGTATTTTTAATACGAAAGATTATCAAGAGCCGAAAGTTTAACTTTTACTGCTGTGACGGCTCTAGATTAGTATGATATATATATGATATCAAGAAAGCTATTTCTATAGTAGTAACGATTTAACCCATAGTTACGGTATATAACTATATATACCCGGATAGTATGCTCCTTAAAAGGGGAAAATCTCTTGGCATGATACAATTTAAATAACTGCCATCATCATAATCTTATTGGAGAGTAACTTTGCTCTACATCGATCAATTCTTGGTTGCTTTGGTCGTTGGCAAAAGGTGTACAAGTTGTATAATTATAATTACATCCGCTCAAAATTTTATCAGATCGACATCCGGGATTAATATTGAATGATGGATGCAGCGCACCTAAACTTGGTACATCAGCAAAAACAGTGTCAGGCTTACTTCTTTGAAACCAGGTTTGACACATTTGAGAGTTTTGTTTAGTTCTACCTTCAAATTGATCTTAGCGACTAATTAACCTGGAAATATATATTATATATATTATATATATTATATATATTATATATATTATATATATTATATATATATATTTATAGCAGGCACCATCAATGCTGTTAAGGTTGTTGTTCTAGCTCT
This sequence comes from Blastobotrys buckinghamii (nom. inval.), assembly GCA_030579975.1. Lineage (NCBI taxonomy): Eukaryota > Fungi > Ascomycota > Dipodascomycetes > Dipodascales > Trichomonascaceae > Blastobotrys > Blastobotrys buckinghamii (nom. inval.). The sequence goes on from JAKTSB010000013.1 coordinate 56,468, forward strand.
AAATATTATAGTTTAAACTTGATATTCAAATCAGTCTCTTAAGTTAAATTGGACTCTGAACTCTCACTAATTCAATGGCAGTTAACAATTGTTTAAATATTCAGTGTGTGTTACTCATATGTCCTGTCGACCCCTACAGATACTCCTTGATAACCAAGTCAATATTCAATTTATATATGCATAGTCATTTACTTGTCTACTGTTTAGCTCTTCTCAAATCTAATGTATAACGAACACTATACGTCTGTACGCGTGCATTGCATCATCTATAGATCATGATTATTCGGTTAAGATAAGGATGCAGTAAATCTAGCTATAGCGGAGGCTATAACTAGATCCCAGCTTTTAATGAAGTCCAGTTAGATAGAAACGTGCTAAATTATTTACAAATCTTCAAACTAATTTTCTTTAAATTTTATTTTTTTTCAAATTATGCATAACGTGACCACTGGTCATTGCAAAATGCAGAGCTCATTGAAAACATTGAATAATATTTGCTTATCAACGCCTATAGATTAAAAAATTCAACAGCTGCAACTAGAAATTAAACCAGCTAAGATGATATAAGATTGATTCACTCATTGCATGCAGTTACACAAGATCATTATTGACCTGAAGCATATTGATCAATATATATGTACTTTACCATTAATTAATATTCGTATATTTTTATTTTTATATATTGTACGTCTATATATGTGGACTCGTTGGACGGGCTACAGCAGCAGTAGTAAACCTATTAGTTTATAAAAAGCTTTATAAACAAATCTAAGTTATAACTGTATATTTTCAAGCACTTATATCATGGAAACATTATAAAATTTATGGCATTTGCACTGATAGTTTGAGACCTATCCACAATAATAACCAGTATGTAACTTGTTTCAGATTCATGTGCGGCTCAACTCAAAGATTTGAATAAAACAACAGAAATTTAAGGATCCATTTAACTTGATCGATACAAATAATCGATTATGAATTCTCAAAGTATAGCAAGTAGATAGGTTTATACCTATAAAACTCAGGGGCCTTGCTAAATGAACGACTTCTGACTACGTAATATTATATAGTTTTATACCTCCATGGGACCTTTAGTGTACTTAAGTCTACTTGTGCTTATGGGTCAGATAACAAACACATAATATATATGTTTAAAGCATTTTTTAGATCAACGCATCATCACAGTGTATAAAGTTGTTCTAAGAGCTGTATATGTCCAAAAGTTTGCCACATTTTGATATTGTGACCTATTTTAATTGTAAACGAATTCATGCTGCAATTGCATGCAGTATACCTGATCCATCCACACAGACGTGTTGAACGCTAGGTAACAACTAATAGGAGTTCTATTCTAGATAGGCTTAATTAAACCTTCTAGCCACGAAATCTAAAGTTCTATCTTCATATGAGACCTCTAATACTAATAAGTAAAGAGCGCAGTCATTGCATTCAAAAACTGAGGAATATTGGCTATCGCTATGGACAAACTAGAACCTGTGGAGGTATCAAAAAAGTGACGTTTCTAAAAATGCGGAAGTGATCGGCCGAGTCTCTCCGCGAAATAAACATACCCACACATAACACTTACAAGTAAGTACAAGTACATGCACTACGTCTTAAGCCGAGATAAACCCAGCCGCCACAATTCCCCAGCAAAAAAAGTAGCGCAGTAGCAAGAAAGACCTTTGTTTTGTGAGCAAAAAAAAAAAAAAAACACACACAAACACACACTCAAAACTCATCACTCCAATCAATATCAACCACTTCACTTTTTTAATTCTATTGAACTATTTCGACACAATTAGCATACTTAATCAGCAAATATAGACCCTAAACAACTAATAACTTGTATTTAATTTAGAGCAATAGAAGAGCAGAAAAATGAGTAGTGAATTCTCATCGGTAGAATGGGAATCAAGTCCTTCAGGGTCAAAACCAGTGGCAACTGGTTCAGATAAGAACGATGTTAATGATAATATGGATAGTTTGTCATTAGGCTCAGATGCAGAAGAAGATCAAGCAGAATCATCATCAGCATCTCACAACATCCCATATAATATTACTGATGATGATGGTAATAACGACCAGCCTAGATTAGATAGTTTAGCAAGCGCTAGAGCTAAATACCCAGAACAAGATAATATTTATTTCAATTGTCAAGTTACAAGCCCACAAAAAGAAGATGGACAAACGCCATATGTATCATACTTAATTTCAACAGAAACCAATAGTCCAAGTTTTCAAAAATCAAATGTTCAAGTTAGAAGAAGATTTCGAGATTTTTTATATTTATGTCAGAGTTTATTAAATGAATTCCCGGCTAGTGCAATTCCGCCTTTACCAGATAAACAAAGAATGGAATATTTAAAAGGTGATAGATTTGGTACAGAGTTTACATTAAGAAGAGCATCATCCTTAGGGAGGTTTTTAACAAGAATTGGTAGACATCCTATATTAAAAAAATCCAAAACATTTTATGCATTTCTAGAATCAAACGATTGGAATACCTTCAAAAAACATAAAGCTGTTAAACCACCATCGGAAAATAATGTGTTTGATGGAATTAGTGATACCTTTTTAAATGCATTTTCAAAAGTTCAAAATCAATCAAAGGAATTAATGGAAGTCAAACAACGAGCTGAAAAATTGGATGATAATTTAATTAATATTGAAAAGATTTTTTCAAGAGTTGTTAGACATGAAGGATTTTTAATTAGTGATTTGGATGAATTTGCAACCCAAACTATTAGATTAGCTTCATTAGAACCAAATTTAAGTTCTCAAGTAAGTGAATTTGCAACAAGTATTAAACAATATTCAGAAGATATGTATGATCTAAGAGAAAAAATTGATAGTGATTATATTGTATCATTAAAAGATATGAATAATTACGTTATTGCATTAAAACAATTAATTAAACAAAGAGAACAAAAACAGTTAGATTATGAAGCATTAAGAGAATATTTGAAAAAAGCAGAACATGATAGATCAAATTTACAATCTGGTGGTGGAACAAATTTCTTGAGAAGTAAAGTTGAAGATTTTAGAGGTGTTGATCATGAACAATCTAGAATTGATCGAATCCATAAATTAGATCTAAAAATTGATGATTTAACAAGAGAAGTTGCAAGTGCTAAAATTACATCAGAAACTTTTGAAGATTATGCTATAAATGAAGTTAAAGTTTTTGAAAGAATTAAAGGTGCAGAGATGAAAGATTCTTTAAATAATTTGTGTGACTATCATGTTAATTTTTATCAAAAAGTTTTGAATGATTATGATCAAATATTGAAGCAGCTTGATTAGCACTTGATAGATTTGTATTTATTTTTATATATATTTTATGCAATATATATTTTTTTTAGCCCTACACGTTCGAGACAGTATTAACTTTTTTTTTTTTTTTTGAGAATAAATAATTATTATGTACAGATATACAGGTTTTTTATTTGTTAATTTGTTTTTTATATTACAAGCCAAAACACTCTAGAACTTATTTTGGCATTTTACCTTTTTGTGCTAAAGCACTAACCAAATATTTAATAGTAGATCTAGGTAATTTCAATCTAGAAGCCAAAAACAAAATAGAAGTCAACAAAACAATTGAACCGGCTTGATGTAGAGAAGCTAAAGGAGTTGGAACAACATAAATCAAAGTAGTCCAACCTAAAGCGGCTTGTAAATTAACAAATAAAAAGCAATATCCACCAGCTCTAACCCAAGGTTTTGGAATGATATGTCTTCTTCTTAAAGAATACATATGAACACCCCAAATTGCAACATAGGTTGTAACAGCAAAACATCGATGAATAAATTGAACAGTTGTTGGATTTTCTAAACAATTTTTCCAAATCAAATTCCATTTAGAATCTGGTTTAGTTGCAAAAACAGGATCTAACAATTCTCTTTTTGGTGGAACAATAGTTTCACCCATATACGGGAAACTATTATAAATTAAACCAGCATCTAAACCAGCAACAAATGCACCAGACATTGCAGTTGTAAAGACCAAAACTGCCAGCCCTTGAACACTTCTTCTAAAAGGTTTTAAAGCTGGATTGCTTAAAATATTAAATTCTTTCATTGCTTCAACAGGATTTTTAACCCATTTGGCTTCTCTTAAAATTTGGAGCCCAGTATTAATCATTGCAGCATATAAAAAGAATGCAGCTGCTAAATGAGTAGCTAATCGATATTGAGAAACTCTTGGATGTGCACCTGGTTGAGTCATAAAATCTTGATTTAAACCAGATTTAACCATCCACCAACCAATAACACCTTGTAAACCAATTAAACCAGAAATTAATGCTAATTTTCCAGTTGCATGAATACTTGTTTTCTTAGCAAAAATGAAATAAGCAGCTGGGAAAACAAATGCTAAACCTAACATTCTACCCCATAATCGATGAGTCCATTCCATATAATAAATAAATTTGAATTCTTCAATTGTCATGTTAGTATTTAAGATTTTGAATTCGGGACTATTTCGATATAATTCAAATTCTTTTTCCCAATCTTGCTGATTTAATGGTGGGATTGAACCTGTAACTGGTTTCCATTCTGTAATACTTAATCCAGATTCTGTTAATCTTGTTAACCCACCCAAAACAACAATAGCTGATACAAATGCTGCTGATCCAATTAACCAATACCCAACAGCTTTACTACTGTTCAATGGTCTGGCTCGTTTTGGTTTTGTCTTTGCTCTTTCAGCTTTATAAGCATCAGCGAAGATTTTTGAAGCATTTTGAATTTCTGGTGATACTTTAGCTTCTGCATTTCTACTAATAAAAGTTGAAAAAGATCTAATATTCATTTTATTAGTATTATTAGTGGCTTTTGGAAATTTCAATACATTGTTTAATACTCTACTTTTGATTAGTTTGATATTTTGATTAGCTGATGCTAATTTCGAACAGTTAGCACCACATGTTTTGGCAACTGATGAAATTGACATATTTCGCAGAAAGAAGAACTGCGATCTAGGCAATACCATCTTTTTATTTTATTGTATTGTTATTGTTTGGTTGGTTAGTATGGGCCGATAAAACTGAGATGAATAATAGAAAAGGTTTTCAAAAGGGATTAAGGGTGATATATATAATTTGAAGAAAGTTTCACCTTATAAGATGAGAGAAATAATATAATGATGTGAAAAAAAATAAAAAATATTGTGTGGTGTGTGATCAAATTTTTTTTTCACTTGTTCAAGTGGTTTTAAATTTAGTGTGGCCTTATTTTTTTTGTCATTTCATTTCCCTGGATTCTTATAAGCTCAATGAAAATTTTTGAATAAAAAACGTTTCCAGCTCATTAATAATTAGAATCAGTGAGATTTGTTTCCGACTGTTTTAGAATTCGTGTTTTACAGATCTATTATGATTAATGCAATTGTAATTTGAGCGTATTTGATCGTATCCAAAGTCCGTCACGGAAGAATAAGATTTCTTGCTGTATATCCTAGGCTGGCCCTCACCGCACCTTAGAAGTGAGTAGTTCGACTGGGTGTAGTGTTTTTGATGTGCTCCGCAGATTTTCCGGCTGGTCTAAGCTGTGTCCAGACAAGCGTTGGACAATTGGGATGAATAAACCTCAATTATTGACGAAAAAAATCATCACCAAAATTTATCAAATCGAATCAATCAATCAATAGACACATTTAACGCATTCGATCTATAAAAGATTCTACAATCACAACTGAAAAAAAAAAACATAAAAATAAAATGCTTTTCTTCTCAGTATTCAAAACATTGATTGGCCATGAGGTAACAGTTGAAATGAAAAACGACATGTTAGTCAAAGGTACACTAAAAACAGTTGATCAATATTTAAATCTAAAACTAGATAACATCACTACATTAAACGAGGAAGATTTCCCACATCTAAGTTCAGTCAAATCATTATTTATTCGAGGTTCAGTTGTTCGATACGTTCATTTACCATCTAACGCAATTGATGCTGCATTATTAGAAGATGCTTCTAGACGAGAAGCTTTAGCTCAAACTGGACGAGCTATCAGTGGGCACTAACCTTTATTCTCTTCTTATTATATAATAGGAGAACTCACGCATTTAATTATGATGATATATATTTATTGACTTGTTTTATTATTATTTCGTTTATGACTAGAACCAAAAAAGAAACAAAAAAAGCTATCCTAATAATATTAACTATTTTTTTTTAAAGTTATATTTCTATAGTAGTTCTATTGTATGCACTTATGCTGGTGGTAAAAATGCAGAATACAAAATTCCATGGACAATACCCCAACATATGAAATAAGTTTGGATATGATACGCTCGATTGATTGTCCATGAACTTGGTGTAGTTCTTAATTCCGCAATATACCAATAAATTGCTGGTAAACATGTAGCAATTCTTGTAATAATTTGAACATGATAAATAAAGATTGCAGAGAAAAATAAAATCATTTGCACAATCAAAACAGGTCTAATTTTATGGTCATTTCGAAATTGTTTGAAACTTTGATACATTAACCATAATGTAGGACTACCAAATAAGAAATTTGGTATATTATTTGGAGTCCAGTATCTTAAAAACCCAACATTCCAATATTTTGACTGCACAAATCCAAAGATACTTGGAATCTTATAATTGCACCATTCACCTCGATCAGGACAATACAAATAGTAAGGATAAATTTGCAAACATAACACCGTAAGTGCAATAAATGACCCACCAATTATAATTCCAATACTTTGTTTATATTTCCAATTTTGCAAGGCATAATACAAATCGTACAAAAATACTGTCCCCCATAATATACCATTACCTCGAATGCCACAGGATAATGCAAAAACTAATCCTGAAAAGACATGTAAATTTTTATTTCTTAAATATAATCCTAAGAATGATAATAATGCAAAAGTTGATTCACTATACCCAGAAATTAAAAACATACCAGCTGGTGATAAAACATAAAATTTAGTAGTGAAATAACTTAATCTTTTCAGCTTGATTTCATTGTTAATTCTATCTTTCATGAATTGCATTGTAAGTTTATATAATAGTAATGTTGATAAATAGTGTGATGTTATTGAGATTAAAATTGATGCAAATGCTATCCAATGAGTTAATGAAAGTTTCCACCAAGTAGGCTGGAAAGTTTGGGTTGATTCTAGTAGTTTATACCAAAATTTACCGAATGCCCATTCATGTTCATATTGGTTTCCTCTTTCAGCTACAGTAACATAAAATACCGTATCCCAAATTGTTAATCGTTGGATTATTTGTGATAATAACCTCCAAAGAATGTTCAAATGTTTTGTAGAAGGGAAAATTAATTGAGATGAAGTGTCGTACTGGCGGGGTACAATTAATAACAACGATATTAGAAGAAGTTTCCATTTTATAAATAATTTTGTTATTGAGGATATCATAGCTGCTTCGTTCATAATTGATGCATTGATAATGGATCGAGTCTTGGAATTTGAAATTTCGAGATGGAATACAGCGTTCAACATAGCGTGCGGTTGTACAATACACCCATAGGGCATATTGTAGGTTGGGAAATTCGCGTCGAATTTTTCACAAGCTTTCTTTAAAAAAATGCGGCTTTTAAAATCAATAAGTAATTAAACAGTATGCGGCTTTTTAGAGATATATATATGGCCTACAAATAACAAATAGTTATCAGAAAAAGGTGAGTATCTATAAATGTATTCGATTACAATTTTACATGCTTTTGAACTACTTCTTGTTCCGTACCATTTAAATAATGTTGATAAATTTTGGTCATTGTGTCTGAATCATCTTGTGCCATTTTTTTAAACCAATTAACGATTAACCAATAAGCTTCAGAACTAACTGCTCTCTTATCCAATCCTTCTTCACCATCATCACTGTCCCAATCATCTCCATCACCAGCATCACCAAATCTTTCAGCAATTTCTTTCAATTGATCATAACTAATATTTGAAACATCTTCCCATTCATCATCTTCATGATTAGTATTATTATATTCTTTAGCTGCTTGTTCTCCTTCATCTACTGGAGTTGTTGACATTTCGTTAATTAACAATTTGATAATCTTAATACTTGCAGGAATTTGTTCATATTTTAGATTCTTTGCTTTAGATCGTGTAACAATAACACCTGGTTCAGTTTTTTCCAAATCCCCATCAACAACAATATTATTAATTCTTTCATCTTTTAATTCATATAATTGTTGCAATGCCATAATATTCCGTTTAATTTCTTCATAACCTCTTAAGACTTCAAAATATGATAACCATCTAGTCATTACAACTTTTAAAGCGTTTTGATTATCAACTTGTAACCCACTTAAAAGATTAATTAAATCTGTTGGTGATTGTAATGCTAATTCACAAAAGACATTGATTAAATTTTGAACTAATACCAAATTTTTTGCTGTACATAATCTTAATGCAACTGCTTGTAATAATTGTTTGAAAACATCACCTAAATCTGATCCAAATTTGGTGAAAATTGTTAGAATCAATTTTCCTGAGTTTAAAGTAGCTGAATCATCAGCTTCAGGATCTAATAATTTTGATGCAACTTGTAAAATCAATTGTGGACCTGAAATTTGATTTTCATTATCATACCAAGTTTTCATTTGTTCAAATGCATGTTCAACTAAATATGTAAAAGCTTCACTTGCAGCTTGAGCTAGATCAACATCAGTAGTGTTAACAATAATAGAATATAATGGGTTAATAACTAATTCCATAACTTCTGTTGGTAAAGGAGTTGGACCTTGTTTTAATAGTTCACAGATTAACCCTAATGCCAATACAACATCTGCATTATATTCCCAATCTTTCATTGAAGTTAATGCTGACATTAAAGTTGGTAATGCATTTTGACAAACTTGAACATAACAATCATTTTCTGTAGAATATTGAACAATATCTTCAAAAACATCTGAAGTTTCACTAACAAGTTCAATATTTGAAGTATCTTTACTTGCTAATGTAAATAATAATTGCATGATGTTACCAGATCTTGCAGTTAATTCATAATTTAATTGAATAGCATATTGTAATACTTCAACTAAAAATGCAGGTGTATCTTCTTCAGCAATCGATACCAATGAATTAATGGTATTCAAAATTGTTTCTTGATATTGTTTAATTTGATCTTTTAAAGTTTCACAAAATCCTCTAACGGTAAACAATGATGCAGCCCTAATCAAATTATTATTATTTTTGAACCCATTGTTCAATACTAGATCAAATAATTGCATTCTAGTTTCTTGAGTAATAGTGTGTTCTTCTCTAACAATACAATTAATCAAAATTAATGCTCTTGCTTGTAATCTTGGTGGTTGGTTTGATGATAATCCTTGATGACAATATTTAATCAATTCATTAAAAATGTTAACATCTGATATTAAAGATTTTGAATTTGCTCTATCAGTATTCAAAATTTGTGTAAATAAATATAAACAGCTTTCTTGTATTACCCAATCGTTAGATCCAGTTAAAGTATCCCAAATACTTTTTATAATTGCTGGTGATTGTAACTCACAAATTGCACTTGCAATTTCATATCTAATTTTATCATCCATACACATATCGGTTTCTTCACTAACAAAATTTGTAATGTCATCAGTTTCTTCTTGATGTGATTTAACTAATTTTGCATAACCAGGAATTAATGTTGAGATTTCGTTAATCAAATTTCTAACTTCTGGTGATCGTTTATTTACAACTAGCCATTCAGCTATAGTACCAAATTCTAATGATACTAAACCATCTAAAGAACTATCATTAACTTCAGCATCATCATTGGTAACACCAACAATTTGATCTTCATCATTTTGAATAAAGGAATAATTATAAAGTTCATATGATTGTTTCAAATCATTGCAACAATTTTCTACAATAACCTTTGAATTCTCCATAACTAAATCATATAATCCATCCTTAATTTCTTTGATTGTAATTAAAATTTCATTTTTTAATTTAATAAATAACAATTCACCAGGATTATTAATTTTATGATTTAAAATTTGTCCAAATAATTGAAACCATTCATTAATTGATAATGAAGCTAATTGTATCAAATTATCTGGTACAACTGACATTTGTTCATAAAATAACATACATCTTTTGAAACATTCAACAGCACTAATTTTTGAATTTAAATTATCATTTTCTTTTAGGATTTTGAATAAATGAGGTAAAATACTCGATCCAATTGATGGGAATTCTTCAACTGATAATGCATCATATAAAATTTCATTCAATACATTTAATGACCCCTGGATTTGATCTGGGTTCCCATTAACCAATAAATTCACAACTTCATCAAATAAACTTGGCCATTCTTCAGGAAATTCTACTGATGCAATCCTTGATAATAAACTTGCACTTGCAGTTCTAACTTTCCTTTCATTTGTTCCAATTAACTCCATTAAAGTTCCTCTAACATGTTGCTTTGTTTGTTGATTTACTGGTGGACCAGTATATTGTGAAAATCCAATATTCCAATGTTTGAAAATTGTAGATTTTAATGATAATAATGCCATTTGTTTGGTTGCAATGTCTATTGAACTATTATTGCTAATGCTAATCAAATTTAGTACTAGATCATCTGGATTTTGCTGACCCAGTTCAATCAATTGATTTTCTGCGTAATTTCTAGTTGAATCATATGGTGCTTGTGCTTGTTGCACTATTTTCAATACACTCTCCATTCTCTATTTGCTCTATTATATTTTGTCTAGTAGTGGTGTGTTTTCATATATAGAAAGAAAGTTGTATGAAAAATTCGGACACGCGTTTATTCGTTTTCGTTCAACAAAAACCCGGTATTTGCAAATTTCATTGAAATTTTCCAAGCATGATCTGTCAGCCTTTTAATATCGGGGTTCCGTGTTTTGGCGCGTACTCAGGTTCAAGCGGGGTTTATCATTGATTTACCCGCTTCTTTTCTCTATAGCAGGTGTATTTTTTATTTTTTTTTTCTTTGGCCCACAGCTGGAGTATTTTTCGTATTTTTATTCTTTTGCAGCCATTAATTAGTATCGTCCTTCACTATAAAAAACTCCCCCAGAGAAGCGTATAAAAATACCACGATAAGTTGCCAACTCTATACAAGAGAGATGGAACGAGTAATTCCAGTGGAAATATGGACGATAGTTTTTAGTCATGTTGATCAATTTAGTGATTTGAAATCATTATTATTAGTATGTAAACAATGGCATGATATTATCATAACAAAAGCAGATTATTATATAGTTTCAAATGCTATATATGGTTTAGATCCTAATTTATACCCTACAAAAAGAGATTATTCAAGTAAAATAAATAGTAAAGCTGGAATCTGGTTCAATTGTGGTCTAAGATATGAAAAATATTGTAAAATATCAACAATTAAGAGTCAATTCAAACATGTTAATGAGAATTATCATTGGTATGATGCAGATAATATAGGTGATATTGAATTAATTGCAGAATTTAATAGAAGAGTAATGACTCCAAGATCAATAAAACATCAAAAAGATGGATCAATAATTTTCAGTGCACAAATAGATACAACGACTGGACCAAGAAGGATTTGTTATCCGATATTAAATTTCAAGAATAAAACTATTCAAGTACAATCAAAAAGTGTTGAAGGGTTTCCAGATTTTAAAATCAATGATGAATTAATACTAGAATATGATAATAATGGTAATATTGCACAATCATGGGATAGAAATTTATTAAAGACTGGATCTTTAATGTCAACATTTCAATATTTAGACACTGATCGTGATGATACTATATTAGTTGTGTTTGGTACAAGCAGGAGGTTTTCAAAATACGAATTAAGAGCTGCAAAATCAGATGCTAATTTTCAATTATGGTCAATGGATATAACAATTAATAGAAACAGTGCAGGGTTTGCAACAGTGCTATGTACTTGGGATTATATATTAATTATAGAAACTTCATTAAGAATTTATAGTGTTAAAGATAGAAGATTGTTATTAAGTTGTGATGCAATAGAGTTTGATAATTGGGAACCACCTTTACAAAATGGATTTGCTGTAACGCAAACACATTTACTAGCGATAGATTCCAAAGAATTTAAAGTTCATTCTATATCAATAGAAAAATTATTAAAAACCCAGCAAGTGGTATTACAAGATTGGGATTGTATATGTGATTTCTCTATTATTTCAAAACATTGTGTAGATCCAGGTTATTTCAAATTCTCTGAGAAAAAATATAATGATAGATTTATCAGTTTGGTTTTTAATAATGCAGTTTGCATAATAGATTTATTAAAAAATAGTAGTATGATTTATGCGGTGGAATCAAACTCTGAAGATTATGCATTTGGGTTTCAAACAGTTAGATTATCTCCGAGAAGTTCATGTCATTGGGTTGTTGATTCAAATGGTAAAGTGTTTTATATAAGTCAGCAATTTTTAAGTGCTATAACTAAACAATACAATTCACAAAATATAGAAGGGGCTATAAAAATTGCTGATTTACTAGAGTAAAAAAAAAAATTAAAAAAAAAATCTTTTTTTTTTCATAAATAAATATTATACAACTATTTTAATAGCAAATTATTGAAGCTGAAAATCCCATTGCCATATATCAGTCATCATTAGATCGAAAGTATCATTACAAATTGTATTCAAATTATTACCATTATCAAAGGCTACAGCTTCGGGGAATGACATGGTGCTAGAAGTATTAGGTGACATACCCATTGGTAATGGTACTGGCATACTAACATCATGTACATTAATTGGGGTGGTATTAGCAGTTGTAGTTGCAGTAGATGGATCAGTGGGTATATTATTAACATTGCCATTATTTTCTTGATTATTCTCTTCATTCTTATTATTAGTACTGTTATTTTTATTATCTTTCTTTTTATTCTTATCTAATTCTTTAGGAGGCTGTGAAGGATCAGAATCAGCATAAGCACGAGGTAATGAACTTGTCTGATCCAACTGCCTTTCATACATTTTAATTTTGATAATAATAGAAATATAACAACTTGCACCTAACCTAGTTTTAATATCAAATGGACTATTCTCAAAAACTCCTAAAGATTCTAGTTTTGACATATCATTAATCATTTTACAAACTCGTCTTCTAATCCCAAAAACATCTTTTGTATTACTAACTCGTTGACAAAACTCAGCAATAACATTCTTAGCTGCCACTTTATCAATTAATGTACTTAATTTAGGATGTGCACATAAACCAAATAAAATCGCAACACTTGTAATAACTGCACCTTTATAAATTGTTGGAATTTTATACAAATAATTTTCAGTCTTTAAAATATCTTGAAAAATTTGAATAATTTTTATACAAGTAAGGTATGTTGGTATAGTAATATAATCTTGATCTTGTGGTGAAGCATCGGGAATTAACAAAAATGAATGAAATTGTAATTTACCAAATAAAAATAAAATTTCTGTCCATTTATCATGAGCCATACCTAATGTTGATACTAATTGTGAAAACGAATCACAAACAGCGGAATGAACCAATCTTCTAACAACAGGATCAACTAATCCAATTTCTGTATCTTCACAATTACCTAATTTTGCAATCCCATTTCTCATTGCATGCATGATTCTTAATCTTGATGTGAATCTTTCAACTTCCGGGATTTTTGAAGTAATATAAGATAAATGTGTATAAACACTATTATTCATTGGTGCCATATTTGGTAACCCAGATAAACAACCATGAATTTGATTAGATGTAAAAATTCCAGCCCAACATAATGAGGCTAAAACACATTGCCGCTCCTTTGAATCTTCCATATCTATTTGTTGATATTCTTGTCTATAAGAAGCACGATGCAACCCCATTTGTAAACCCAAATGTAATGCATTCCCAGACATAAACCAAGGTAAATCGTGTCTTCTTGGTCGATGAGTACTTGGAGGAGCACTCCATGTTGTTAAAATACACATTGCTAATATCAGTGCCATTGCACGTTGAGGATCTGTAATATAAGCAGAATGTAACATTTCTACTTCAACTTGTTCTAATTCTCTTCTTGCATGAGTAGTTAATAAAATAGATTTCTCAGGATATTCAACCATACTTGTAACAGCTAAAATTGCCCAAAATACAGGTTTCTTGGGTCCAACTAATTCTTTTGGATCCAAATAATCACGAACAAAAATTGGTAAATGTTGATAATAACTTGAATAAAATAATCTAAACATATTTCTAATTTTACTTCCATCAATTATTTCACCATTTATTTCAACATCTTCTAATGGTTCAGTATCATATAAAAATTCATATCTTTCTCTTCTTGAAGTTTTTTTTAACTTTTCAAATACAGTTTTAATCCTATCATTAGATGGCTTTGTTTTTGGTTTGGTTTTATCATCAACTAATTCTTCTAAAGGTGGTGTAGTAGATCTTAATGAAGGTGGATTATCTATATTATTTGTTGTAGATGGTAAGCCAAAATTTGGTGCTGTTCTCATACCTCTCTTTGTATCATTTTCAATTTCGCAGAATTGATCATTTTTAGAACATTGTGAACATGCGTGTGGGAATTTCTGTAATGCATCACATTTCAATTTTTTCTTTCGACATAATTTACACGCTCTACTTGATCGTTTAAATTTTTTCTTTCCATTTGGTGTATTACTCGTTGGCGTTTCTGTATTCTGCCTTTTGTTGCTATTAGTATTATCGCTGTTAGTAGACTTGGGTGTCTGATTATCTTGTGCCATGGTTTTTGATCTATATACTATCGATCGAATGCAAAAAATGAAAAAGCCAATTTCAAGTTCAAAGATAGCAGTTTGGAATGTTTATCAAAGTCATGAATATCAAACTTTTTAAAAATAATATGACGTTGAATCCGGTTGGGACCTTATTGTGTTGACACTACTACTGCTTGAGTGATAAATCACCGTTACGGCATTAGGCCATGATTTTTACCATTGCAATCAATTCATCGCGGCGCGGATCGATTAAGTCTTATCTTATCTATCAGTATCCTACTACTAGCTATTTTGGCAGCTGTACAATAGGAGATAATCTACAATGTACTCCGCTCGATTATCCTCTCATACATACATAGAAGGTAATAAGAACGGCCCTGTGTATGTTTATGACCATACAGGTATGGATTCAATTGGGTTTGAAAAAATTTTACTGGGAGTAAAACACGTTAAGTACTTATACATACTGCTAACGTTGGTTGAACATCAATTCATTTAACTGGGCTGTCAGGAATATATACATTGGTGCCCAGATCTACTTGGATCGACTAGTCATAGCCTGCTGGTACCAACTATTTCTACTGATGTTCCTATGTTAATGCATGCCAGAATTATAGTACTACTTATAATTGATCAGACATTCATGAGCTGATAATGCTTGAAACATATATATACGAAAACTTAAGCAGCTCACTTTTTCTCGTATCACAATTATAATATACTAATGAATATAGCTTTCTTTTGATCGAGCAATCCTTTCTGATTCTCTTTCTTCATGGCCATACCTGCATACATTAATAAAAAAGCGCAAAGTTACTATAGCATACGGGCTTGGATTAATACTGCAAAGATAATTACTCTTAATGCAGTGAATTCCTGAACCCATTGCAAAGAAACTCCTAATATCCATCATAAAATTACAATTTTCCATATCCACTACCAGATATTCGAGCACCATACGCGTCAATTGAATTCACGACGTATTTGGGCCGTGTTAAAACGTACCAGTTGGAGGGTCCACAGCTCTGGACTCCGAAACTCCCTTAAGCCTGGAATCCGTGATGGCGTAATTCTTTTGTTCGACCGCGCTTATCACCCTGCAGATTGATAATTTAGTCCTGCTTGAACCCCACACCAGCGCAAAAATCAAAATACCCACATCACCACAATAATGGCACAATTTTGTTACTCATCAGCATAAAAAATACAAAATTACAACAGCTTGTAGGTCCAAACTAGGTATAAATATATTCTAGCCACTCCGATTTTTTTTATTTTATTTTCTTTCCCTACTTCTATTTAAACTACTCTATTTCCTTGTCTTACACTTTTTTTGGAGGGGGAACTTCATAGAATCACTATAGACACAACTTTGATATAATTTTAACATGACTCGACAAATTTTGGATATTAATGAACGACGAAAAGGTCGACAAGCAATTGCCACTCCAATTGCACCAAAAGAAGAAAATAAAGACAAGTATGATCCAAATGAATCACCAGAAGAATATACACAACAATTTATTGATTATCAATATAACAACCCTACAATTTTCCATGCTGTTAATGGATTGGCTTCTAAACTAGAAGAAGCAGGATTTGTTTATTTAAGTGAACGTGATTGTTGGGATAATCAGTTATCAAAGGGTAATAAATTTTATACCACTAGAAATGGATCATCTATTGTTGCATTTGTTGTAGGGAAGAATTGGAAGCCTGGTTGTGGTGCTGGTGTTTTGGGGGCTCATATTGATTCCTTAACTACAAAAGTCAAACCAATTTCAATTAAAAAAACTGCTGATGGATATACACAAATTGGATTGGCACCATATTCTGGTGCTTTTAGTGATGTTTGGTGGGATCGAGATCTTGGGTTAGCAGGACGAGTTATTGTAAAAGGTGATAATAATAAAAATAAAGGTACCAAAATTTCAAGTGTTTTGACTCATTTAAAACAACCAATTGGTGTTATTCCAACTTTAGCACCACATTTTGGTAAACTTGCTGAACCACCTTTCAATAAAGAAACTCAAATGATTCCAATTATTGGTCAAGGTGATGAACCAACAGATGCAACTGATGAAGAAAAATCAAGTCCATTATATGGTAAACATTCATTAAGACTTTTGAGAGCAATTTCAAAAGATATTGATGTACCTGTTAAAGATATGATTCAATTAGAATTGGAAATGTTCAATACTGAAAAAGGTGTTGTTTGTGGTTTGGATGGTGAATTTTTAAGATGTCCAAGAATTGATGATAAAGTTTGTTCTTTTGCTGCAATTACCGCATTAATTGAAGCATCATCAAATGTTGTAGATTCATCTGCTTTAAGTATGGTTGCTTGTTATGATAATGAAGAAGTTGGTTCATTAACAAGAACTGGTGCTAAATCTAACTTATTAGAAAGTTCGGTTGATAGATTATTAACTCAACATGGTTCAGATGATGAATTGAAACGATTAACTTGGGCTAATTCGTTCTTTGTTAGTAGTGATGTTTCACATGCTTATAATCCAAATTTCCCTTCAACAATGATGGAACATCATAAACCATTATTAAATGTTGGTATGTCAATGACATTCCATCAAGATGGTAAAATGCCAACTGATGCTGTTAGTGCTGCCATTGCTGAAGAAATTTCAAGAATTTCTGGTGATACTTTACAATATTTCCAAGCTCCAAATGATGTAAGAAGTGGTGGTACTATTGGTACAATGGTTGCAGCTAAAAATGGTATGAGATCTGTTGATATTGGTATTCCTCAACTATCAATGCATTCTGTTAGAGCTACTACTGGTAGTAAAGACGTTTTCTTGGGTATTAGATATTTTAAAAACTTTTTGGAAAATTGGGAAGAAGTGGATGCTCAATTTAGATTAGGTGATTTGTAACTATTAATATTAGAATAAAAAAAAAACTTTAGATTACATATATTTAATTGATTTAGACTATAGTTCAAGAGAAAAGATTATATTTATAAAAATGTAGAGATTAATTGATTATAATACAGGAAACTAAGAAATAATAAATAAATAAGAATAACTATGCAGCAGAAGTTTCAAGTCTTTTACGTTGTCTAACTTCTTTAAACAACGAGATTAATGCTAAAATAATACCTAACCCACCTAATCCACAACTGAAATAAAATGCAACATGGAAACTTTTTAATTTTGTCTTTTCATCGTCACCATCAGCAGTATATTTTTGAACAACACCTGAAAACCCTAATCCAATTGAAATGCTATAATTAACAACGGTTGCAACTAAACTAGCAGCAATACCTTGATGTTTTCTTGGAACTTCTCCAGATAATAAAATTGTAGCAGCAGGGAATGAAAACTCCATTGCAATTGACATAATTAAAAAGATAACAAAAGATTGTGACCAATAAGTTTGATGAATAGGGATTGTGGCACCTAGAATTGCAGTAATTAAAAAGATCAACATTGATAATAACATGATTAAAGAAATTGGTACTCTAGATACTAAAATACCTGTTAATACTGCAGCTAAAAATCCAACAATTGCACATGGGGACATTTGAGCGGTAATCAATAATGGTGAATCATTTCGAAGAGTTTCTAAAAATTGGAAAATATTAAAAATTAAAATACCAAACATTGCCCAACCACAAACAACTACTCCCAAAACTAATCCAATTTCTAATGTAAAAGTTGGCATTAATGGATTTTGTACTCGTTTTTCAATAAATACAAATGCAATCATAAATAATAATCCAATAATCATTAAAATATATGTATAACAAGTATTCCATCCAACAATTGGTGCTTGATTCCATGCAACATTAAATAAAACTAGTCCAGATACACCTGTAATAGCACCATAAATATCAAAAGTTTCTTTATCAATAATTTTTGGATCTTTAGGAACTGAATAATAAATAACTGGTACCATTAGTGTACAAGCAATTGCCATAATATAGTAAGCCCATTCCCATCCAATTGTTTGAGCTAATAATGAACTGAAACAACTACCTAATATATACCCACCTGGTGCACAGGCTCCAAATAATGCAAATACCATATGTCTTCTTTTACCATTTGGATAGGTTCGACCAATAATAGCCATACAGTTTGGCATCATAACTGCAGGTCCAATACCTTGAAAAGCTCTACAAACAATGAAAAAAATCGATGTTGAGCAATAATTTGATATACCTGCTAATAATGACCATAATGCAAACCATGTATACCCAATCATAAACAATTTTTTATGTCCAAACATATCACCTAATTTACCTGCCACAAGAATAAATGTACCAACTGTTAAACTATATGCTGCAACATACCATGACATCGATGCTAAATCTGATTCATTAAAATGTTTACCGATAATTGTTAATGGTGAATTGGCTTGTGCTACACCTACTTGAGTGAATAATTGACCACTCATAACTGTCAAAACAAAGATAACCTCTTGATAAAAATTATTAAATGGGTTAATATATTCATCTTCTTCATTGCTAACGTTTTCAATTTCACTATTCGACCTTGGAGGATAGTCGCTATTTGGAGATTTCTCATTCTCTTCTTCTTCTTCTAATCTAGTTTTATTATCAAATTTTTTATCACTATAACTATTCGTTATATCATCGTTCGATCCATCGCGATCGTGATCGTTTAATGGTAACTCCTGTTGATCTTTTGATAAGCTTGGATCATCAATCTCGTTATACCTATCACTCATCTTTATTTTAGCTTTTTTGGCTGTTGCTTTTTGTATTAACAGTTACAACGGGTTACTTTGATTGCTATTGATGTTACTAGTCTATTAGTCGTTATGATCGCAATGTTTTGATGAAATGTTTAATGCAATGTTATAACCTAAGTAATATTTCAACCCACCAAAATTATCAACTATTATTGAATAAATAAAAGTGTTGAAAATATCTGTAGTAAGTATTTTGAAAATATCGAGAGTTTATCTTTATTAAATACTCCAACTTGAACAACTTTACCAAGGGTCTAGAATACATAAACCTGCAGTTCTTGAAAAAAACTTTTTATCATTCAAAGCTTAGTATAAAGAGGATAGAAAAAAGAAAAAAATTTTGTCAAGGTTGTTTTGTAAATGTTTACTAATTATGCATCTCATAAGATCCTTTTAAAAGTACCAGGTAGAGCTAGCTGATATGTTTCCAGTCTCACATCTCATTACAGTAGGGCCGTAATTAATCAGCTTGGGAGAGATATGGTGAGGCTGCAATGATGCTACTGGAATTTGGTTTAAAAGATTCCTTTTGCGTTTAAAGTATAGAATAAGATGTAAAATTGGCTTCTAATAGATTGCATTATTGACAGGATTGTGATCATTGTAAGCTGAACAGAACATTGTTCTATTCTTTGTAATTCGATTTTAAGTTAAAGTAGTGTAGAAGGATTGGCATTTCTCCTCGGTGCTCCGCGGAGAAAAAAAAATCCATCGGACGGTATTTACCGTTTGAGCTTAAAGCATTACTAAACGTTTGCTAATGTGTGATCTACTGGTTTAGTTTCCTTATCGGGTATCAAATTACAAAAAAAATTTGTGTGTAAAAAGTTTGTTTAAGCTGCTTTAATAATTTTGTGAGATTTAACGGTCCGAACGTTTGATTTAATCGGATCGAACTGACAAAATCAGTTTATATATTATTACAATAAGATTTTTTCGTTTTTATACCAGGTTAAACTGAAGCCTTAATTATGGTAATTGCTGCTGGGATCCACAATTAGGGCCAGCTTTGGAGATACTCTGCTGATATGGAGATCAAGTTTCCAAAAAATTAGTAAGTTGGCTTAATATTGATGCTATTTCAACGATAAATTGGATACAATAATATTTAATTATAAACCTAGAAAGTATATATATATATATATCCTCAAAAATAAAAAGAATCTATTAATTATGTAACAGTAAATTAACGAATCGAAAGAGAAACATTATCTAGAATAAAAATAATCAAACCATTATAGAGTATTAGCTACCTAATATGAAGTTGGAACAACAAAGACAACGGCTGGTTGTTCGGATACTACTTTAGGCTGTTCATGGACAATTTCTGGTTGTTCATGAATTTCTTCTGGTTGTTCATGGACAATTTCTGGTTGTTCATGAATAACTTCTGGTTGTTCATGGACAATTTCTGGTTGTTCATGAATTTCTTCTGGTTGTTCATGGACAATTTCTGGTTGTTCATGAATAACTTCTGGTTGTTCATGGACAATTTCTGGTTGTTCATGAATTTCTTCTGGTTGTTCATGGACAATTTCTGGTTGTTCATTAATAACTTCTGGTTGTTCACAGACAACTTCTGGCTGTTCATGGGCAACTTCTGGTTGTTCATGAATAACTTCTGGTTGTTCATGTACAATTTCTGGTTGTTCATGGATAACTTCTGGTTGTTCATGGATAACTTCTGGTTGCTTATAAACAACATCTGGATGCTTATAAACAACATCTGGTCTTTCATAGACAATTTCTGGCTGTTTAAAAACAACATCTGGTTGCTCATAAACGATCTCTGGTTGTTCATAAACAATCTCAGTAGCCATTGGAGGTGGAGCATAAACGACTCGTGTATTTGGAGCAGCTGGCCGAACGGATGGGACATAAACAGTTCTTGGTTCATCATCATCATCATCACAATAATCATAATAGTCATAGTCACCACAAGTATCATCCCCATCACAGTCGTATCCATAATAATGATCCCATTCAGAATCATCCAAATCAAATGGTAAATCTTCAACATCAATTCTTCTCAAACCGCATTCAGAAGAAACGCCAGCTTCACAAATTTCAACTAATCGATCATCAACAGTGTCACAATCCAATTGCATAGCATTAGCACGTTCAATAGCTTTAATCATTCTAGCAGTTCTAGAGCCAACAATTGCTTCATTATCAAATGAAAAATTATGTAATCTATTTTTCAAAGCAGAATATAAAATAATTTGTTGGGTTAGTTTATCATCTCGACCTAAGCAATCATCATACATGTTAGCCAAAACACGTAAGTTTGGATGAGGATTATTAATTAAAACTTCATGATCTTTAGTTAACCTTAAAATATTACCATCTTCATATCGACAAGCTGGAGCTCGTAATTGGAAAACTTCGCCATCTTCGGTGATTTCAACTTGTTTGTTGGTTTTAGATGGTGGAGTGGCAGCACTTAAGGCAACAGAAGCTGCAGATAAACCAGTAGCAATTGATTTGAATAACATGTTTTAATTCTTTTTATTTCTTTCAGAGTTGGGTTAATGTCGTTTTGATTTTTTTTCAAAATCTTATCTAATTCTCAGTGGTTCAAAGGAAAAGAATCTTTCAAATGGAAATTAGTCATGTAGAATTTGTTGTATATTTATACATTTGATTTTGTGTATAAGTTTTACTAAGTTACAATTCTATATATTGATTTTATATGGGCGTCTTGGTTTTTTTTTTTTTTTTTTTTTTTTTGCAATGCATACTTTTGAACTCTTGGTTGTCCAATGCATCACAGTAATAGTGCAAATACCAAAGATGCATGTATCGCTCAGTTGAGAGATCTTTAGATTAATCAAGATTATCTAGCAACAGTTACGTCCAAGATTTTATTGCTTATGAAGAATGGTACTCTTGCTCGATGTGTTGAGCTCACAAACCAAGATATTTTAATATCAACACACTGATCTTCTCGGGGCATATATATTAAAATCAGAAATTTTGGATATTATTGAGGTGTATACCATAACGTGCAAACCAGCTAGCCACGACCGAGTGATTAATAGATTGGAAGATTTTGCGAGGTTTCAAGAATCTGTTAAATTACAACCGCTTGTGTTCTTTAACATAGCATATATATATATATATGAATTTGATTGTATAATGGGAACTTATTTACACAATATCATCTGCAGAACATATACGAGTATGTTTATAGCCAAGAATACCTACTCATTCTATAAATTCATGCAAAACTCAATGCCAATTATGTGTTGGTACTTTTTGGTGCAACAAGATAGCTATTGTAAGATTTGGTCTTTATTACCAGGCTGTGTTTTCGTAACGTTAATAACTGCCGTGAGTCATGAAGTAAAATCGTAAGGTTAAGAAAAGTGTACTCTAACAATTTATCATTCGATTCATATCCATTAATTATAGCTAGTTAAATTTATATCATTATATACCTAGACCTGGTGGCCGTAAACCCAAAAATATAGGAGTAAACAATTTACACCTACCACTGGAACAGCAAACACACTTGATGCTTAAATGAGGTACCAAGATATTAAATCCTGTAGTAGTTAAGACTATCAATTTAAATTGCAGAATCTTGATACAATCTCACTAGAACAAGCTCCAGAACGTATCTCTCTTATAATATCTTCAAATTTGATATACACTGACATAATCACTTGAAATTTCATCGATCCTTCTACGGCTAAGATCTTCATAAGATTTTTATGTGAGCATCCGCTAATAAGGGTTTTTGAGCCTCATTTATTAAACAAGCCAATGCTTGTTAACGTTATCTAAAACCTTAAGAATATACATGTATACACAATGGCAACCCGCAAGTTACAAGCGTCATATCGCTATCCATCCTTGATTGTACAACTAAAAACATCTGGAATTACCATAACTAAAATTTCCAGACAGAATGAGTATGTCTTTGCTAAGCTTATTATATTATTGGTATCAGAACAGCTTGTTATGCATGCTATAACTAGTTATTATAGCCTAAAGTGCAGGCACACCGCTTCATGAGATTTTCAAATCTTTCAATGTACAGATGTTTGTATCTATAGTAGACTGGGCCTTGAATTGGATACTGGCTTGATTCCAAGATATTCGAGATAACTCGGCCAAATCTCACAAGTTAAACATCTCATTAGTTGTTATCCATACTAATTCAAATTCTTAAAGTTCAATGGTTTACTGCTAAGCTTGATCACTGTTAAGCTTGATCACTAACTCGAAACCTTATATATATCAAGGTTCATTGAATCAATGGGCTAGCGCTATAGCTTGGTTTGTGTAAGCCAAACGTCAAACCGTAATCACGCTAATTAAGTAACTGTGGCTCTTTAAATTTGATCTGAGTCAAGTTTGATCCACGCCAGCTCAATTTTTCAGCCAAGTATCAGCATGGATGTAGGAAATGGATGCCTCCACATTACACTGTGTAATTTTGTGTAATTTCAGCTGCTGGGCTAGCGCTTGAGCCTAAACTTTTTGCAACAACAAAAAAACCCAACCCAGCCAATTTTAAATGCACAACAAATAATATTTCTTTATTCTCTTTGACAACGAATCATCATCCTGGTGCACCACCACCACACTACTTCTAAATTTAGAGATTCTAACAAAAAGTTTGCGTTGGTAAGATTTGAAGAGACAGATCGATCGGTCGCCACAGTTACGGAAAATCGGGGTTTTGACATCGGACTGTATTTTACACAAGAGATATGTATTCTGGGGGTCGGTAGAGTTGCTGTGTTCGGATAGAAACCCGTAGTTGATTTAATTATAGCTGCATGAAATCGATGATACAAATAACTTAAGTGCTAAACAGTAAAATGAGCCTTTGTGGATGTTATTTACACGGTGTGTAATAGACCCATAAATATATGTATTTATTTTGTATATTATGAGCTGTTTAACATTACGATAATCACATTCGTATGCAACATATACAACAATATTTGAGTATCGTATTAGTACATATATATATATGTAAATATTAATATAAAAAGTCGGCTTTAAATTTAAAGATTAAATTAATATATGTGGTATTTCATGCTAAAGCTTTGGTAACTTGGGGCTAATAAATATCGAACCGAAAATTTTAAAAGGTTACCTGCATGCTCGATCATGATAGCTAAGTTTCAAGAGGAAGGAAAGGTCCGTGGTTACATTACATATAGAAAATTAGTAAGTCAAATAATTTATAGCGGGATTCACCATTACCAAGCATGCAAACTCACCAAATAATTTTATTGTATCCGGAGATCATGATTAGTGAAGTGA
This sequence comes from Blastobotrys buckinghamii (nom. inval.), assembly GCA_030579975.1. Taxonomy (NCBI): domain Eukaryota; kingdom Fungi; phylum Ascomycota; class Dipodascomycetes; order Dipodascales; family Trichomonascaceae; genus Blastobotrys; species Blastobotrys buckinghamii (nom. inval.). Next base: position 81,183 of record JAKTSB010000013.1, read on the forward strand.
TCTAGACTTAGACATTTGAGCCGCATGTTTGCGAAACGATAGCATATACTACAAATTCATGTCTATTTACATATTGAAACTTTTAGTACTAAAGAAAATCAAAAATTTATAATAAACACAACGTTATGAATTATATGGGGGACGGGTTATAGCGGGAAGGGGGGAGGTTTAATCCAGGTTAACAGGTGGGTCTAATGACCTGGTCTGTTTATATTTTGAGGAGTTAGCACTGAAGGAACGCCAGTTAGACCGGCTACATCTATGAATGAAACCAGGCCGTCACAATGCTGTTATAAAATGAATGGAGTATAAGGACAAAGGTCCTAAACAATTTGACAGTTGGTGTAATTGCAATGATCACGCGACTGCGATATAAGAAATTAATTTATCGTTTTATGTGCTTAATTCTCGCGTTGTTTTATCACGCGTTTATTTAATATTAAGCCGCACTCTCAAAAAGCATACTAAAAGTATGCTAAAAACCCTTTCTAATCATTATATTCAATCTTCATTCAATTCGGCTTCTTATCTTATACCTTGGCATGATCAACAAAGCTCATAATGAGTAAACTTTCTAGTATACATTGTGATAATAATATTGATCAACTTCAGTAGTTTTTATAGGACTAATGTACATTATAAGAACCATTATATTAAACAATTATTTAACCTTGATTATAGAATATTTATTCATACTATATAAAACTATTTACTAAATTTCTTAGCACTAACTTCATTACAAAATCCAATCTTTCTCTTACAATTGCCACAAATAATATCAAATTTTTTATAAGTTTTTGCAAACTTTACTCCAATAGTATTATCAACACATTCAGATTCTTTACCATTAATAGCAAGGAAACTACTATAAAAAGGTATAATCGTACTTCCTCTGTTACCTTGATCGTATTCAATATACAAATGGTTCAAATTTGGAAACAAACAATCTACTCCACTTTCTAATATTTCAGTTTCTTTTATAATCAAATTTTTAGTATCTGCTTGATCATTTAAATTATACACCTCAAGACTCGTTAATTTTCTGCAATTAACCCCAATGATTGTAAACAAGTTCCCAATGGTATCAAAAGTAGTTGTAGTGATTGTTAGACTTTCCAAGTTTGAAAATTTATTAAAAATCGATGCAAGGTTGGAGTTCATGAATGGTATAAACAATGGGAGTTTTAAATTTGTAAGGTCTGGAGAAGTTGAACCTAGTTTGAGAAGAGTATTATTATATTCAGATAAATGCTGTGGTGTTGTGAATTGGTATTTAGTACACCAATTATTTTCCATCGTATCATCGTACTTATAATCTTCATAATCATAATCATATTCATCAGCCGTTGAAAGATCCTCATCATTTTCATAATCAGAATATTCATCTTGATTCTCATAACTATATATTGACCCAAAATCAATTGTAAAAGTTTGCAAATTTTCTAATAATCCTGCCTGTAAAGCTTGCTGTAATTTCAATGTACTATTTATCTGTTTACCAGATGCTGGTGGAAGTCTGATTCCTTCTTTACATCTAAAATTATCAATAGATTGATAATAATCTAATATTTCTAATTGTTCCAAATTTTGAAACATTCTTAAAAAATCTAAACCATAATATTCTCCATCTCCAAATTTAAATCTGAAATGCTTGATGTTCTTTAGAATTTTCTTAGTTCCATTAGATAAATCAAAATCTTGTGGTGATTGATTGATCAATATAGCAGCTGGTGCACAATCCGATGTTCCTTTATCAGTAGGATCAATTCCAACACTAACCAAATTTGGAAACACTCCCAGCATATCCAGGTTAAATTCTTTAGTAGTGCTGAATTGAGAATACAGGACTAAGTATTGTACACTTTGTGATAAAAATTTCCACTTTGCTTGGAATTGATAAAGTTTATCAATAGTTGTTGACAGCACATAATTATCTAGTTGAAATTTAAAACTTCCTGAATTTAGTTTTGATGATGCAGTAGAATTTAGTGACATGTTTGATAAACCTGATGTATTTTGAAAACTTGATGATACTTTTGAAACCATATCAAGGAGATCCAATGAAGAACCCGAAGTAGAAACTGGACAATAAAAATATTTTGGTTGATTAACATCAGTAATAGGGCCTACTGAAACCTTAATTGTATCACTCTTGATATCATTTTCAATGGTATCAGTTTTAGTATAAGTATTTAGATATTCTAAAATATCTTGGAGCAGTAATATACTAGAGTTGTGTTTAAAAGTAACAAACACTTCTTCAGTATTTTCAAGATATTTCAAAATTTCGATATTATTGAAAGAACCATCTTCTAATTCTATATCAATTCTTTTTATTTTATTCAATAAAACAACGAAACTCTTATCTTTCAAATCAAAAACATTCATATAACTTCCAAGATGAGCTCTTTCAATATTAATAACCTCAAATATGTCAAATAAATTTTTAAAGTTATCGAACTCATCAAGATAAATACCATCACACACGATCCTATTAGAAAATTCAAAGGATTGTAATGCAAATAACCAGTAATTAAAAACATGTTTTGGTTGAATCTCACTTTGAGACCTTGGTAAACTCACATGATTAAATCCACCTTTAATATAATACATTGAAAACCTAAACCTTTCATAATCATATACTGATAGGTATTTTAATTGTGGATTATTCTTTTTCAACAATTCCATTACTTCTAAACCATTCACAGGTTCATTATAAGTCAGATTAACATCAAAGTCTTCCAAATTTTCAAAATTTTCCAGAATATAAGTAATAACAGTTTGTGGGAATCCGCATCGCAGTAAATCCCCAAGTTTGACTCTTTTAATATTAAAACTGATATTTTTCTTATTAATAGGCTGAATAAACATCCAATAATTATATATTTCCAGCTCTTCCAAATCATTAAAGTTATTATGTATTCTTATAAAAGTTGATTGATTCAGTTCATTGTGAACTTCTGGTTCCATTTTATATAAAACCAATTTTTTAATCTTCTTTAAATTATTAAGAAACGTTAAATAATAGTTGGTGAAGTACTCACAAGTTAAAACAAGTTCAAAATCCAAATTTTTGTTATTAAGTAGTGAAATCTGTCCACTTATAATATTCAAATTATTATAATATAATAGTCGTGTTGTTGAAAGAACCTCTTCAGGATTGTCATCAGAATTATCAGAATAATCAAATGTACCTGTAATTGGTGGTGCAGAAATCGTTATTTTCTTGATATTGGAAAAATGATTGAAATTTTGAAAAATAATTGATATTAATTTAGGGTCCATGGATAGATCTAATTGTATCTCTTTTAAAGATGGAAATTTTATACTATTGTTAAAACTCCATATTAGGACTGTATTTAAAGGTATATTGTTGATAACTGGATTATAATTGTGAAGCTCAAACTCTGATGGATCTATATTTGAGATCGAAAGTTTTTGGTGATGTATAGCATAGTTTGTGTTGATATATTCGACTTGATGTTTTGGTATGGTATCATTTCAGTTATCGTAGTAGTTGGATAATACGTTATAAACTTTATAATCTTTATATAGTATCTGGGACGTCAACTCAAACCAACGTTTGTTTATCGTAATATTTGATATTAAAGTTGCTGGGTTGGATGGGTCAGTTAGATACTCTAAAATTGCCCTTATTATTTCTATTGGAAGTTTATCTAGAGCTGCCATTCTATTTATTTATACACAATAAAATGTATCTTAAATAGGATTGTTATATAACGTTTTGGTACTGAGGTGCGAGTTAAATTGAGTAAACTAAAGTTTTTTCCCGGGAGTTAGTACCTATTATATATATTTTTATGGGGGTCGACTTATAAGGTATTGATTAGCCAGATTTTGTGAGTCAACCTACAAAAATCCAGATTATATTGTAAAGTCATAATGTGGGGCAAATCTCTTTTTCAAACTGGTTGATATCGACCGATCTCAGTACTCCCGACCTAGATGTCACTATACCCCGTTTTTTACATAACCTGCAGTTCTACAAAAAAAAAAAAATCTAAATTGAAAAAAAAAAATTTAATAAGGTCATTAAAAAAATCTATAATAATACATTAATAAAGGAGGTAAGACAAACCTATTCATCATCTTCGTCCTCACTATCTTCTTCCATATCTTCATCATCAATATCTTCATAATCATCATCATCTTCTTCTTCATCATTTAAACTAACACTTGCAATAGTTTCTTTTCTATTAGCCTTCTTTTTAGCTAATTCTGATTTAGAACCCACACTATCTCTAACAAATTTGTTAGTTAAAGTATCCCAAACTTTAACACTACCTTGAGTACCGGCACAAGTCAAATGACCAGCATTTTCTGGATCAGGACTAAATCTGACTGAAAAAATCTTACCAACATCTAAATCTCTTGATAAAATCATTGAAGGTTTATCATTTGAAACATTCCATAATTTAACAGTTTTATCAGTAGAACAAGTAGCTAATAAACCATCAATATGTTGGGAAATGTCAAAACTTGTAATATCACCATCATGAGCTTGTAAAGTCCAAATACTTTTATTTTCAATTCTTGCATCAAATTTATATAATTGACCATTTTCATTGGCAACATAAAAATTATGACCATTTTGATCCCATTGTAAAGTTTCAACATCACCATCAATTTTCCATTTTCTTACACCTTCATTTGTGTTTAACCTAATATCTGATACAATTGCTTGATTATCATATCCACCACTTAATAAAACAGTTGGTTCTTTTGGATTCCATGCAACACTAGAAACTTTATCATCATGATAAGTTAAATTTTTAACACATTTACCAGTTGTTAAATCCCAAATTTTAATTGTTGTATCAGCGCTGGCTGAAGCTAAAATATTTCGATTTAATTTATTTGATGATAATGACAAAACTGCATCAACATGTGCTTTGTCATTAATAGTTTTTACCTTATTTTTTTTCTTACCCTTTTTAATTTGATTATCTTTTTCATCAGCAACACCTAAAACCATTGCAGGGAAAACACCATCAACCTCATCTAAATTCCATACTTCAATATGAGGATCAAATGTACCAATTGCAGCAAAATTACCTGGAGTAGAATCTTCGGTACCAACTTTATAATCTAACCATTCAACACATAAAGGTTCAGATGGTAATAAATAATCATGATGAACAAATAAATCATTTTTATTAAAAACTTCACCTTCTTCAGTTGTTTCTTCATCATCATTGTAAACATAAACTTCTAATACTGATAAATCATCTTCTGTCTTTGTTGCTAAAATTAAATTATCAGTTGATAAAATTTCCAAATCTTCTCGATCTTCTCGATCTTCTTCTTCATTTGGCATTGTTAATACTGCATCACCATCTTCTTTTTCATGATATTGTAAAGATTTAGCATTACCAAACATTCCCATTAATTGACCACTAGCATCTTCTTCTTCATCATAATCTTCCAAATTGTATTCTTTTAAATCTTCATCAATTTCTTCATTATCTTTTAATTTCTTATCATTATTTTTGGCTTCTTCTAAATCTTCATTTGCATCATCTAACTGTAATTGAGCTAAATCATTAAGTTTATCTAAATCTTGATCTGTTAATTCATATCGTTGTGGATGTTCTGATGCAAATCCTCTTGGGACCCATGCTGTTGCTGTAAAAGTCATTTTACTATGCTATATTATTAAAAAAAAAAATTCGGGTTAGTACTTTTCAATTAGTGAATGTATTTACACTAAAAAATATTTCAGTTAGATATTTGATAAAATTTTTTTTTTTTTTTTCACAAATCTTTTTTTTTTTTTTTTCAGTTGTTATGGTGATACCGTGTACGGCTGAGATCTTATAAAAAAAAGACGTGACCTTCTGCACGTGAGCGGAACTCCGACCGACTGCTTATTTTTATTTTAAAGTTAAATCTCCCAACGCTCTTCTACAATGAACTGTAACTTTTAGCTTTTCAAACCACGCCACTGGGGGGAGCTGAAAAATTAGCAGGCCGGAGCATCGGCACCTGCTCAAAGAAAAACTCTACTTGTTCACCACAGTAACAACACACAGTATCACAAAACACTTACACCTCCAAGTGGTTCACTAAAAAAAATTATACAGCGTAACCCAGTTTATAGTACTACCACCTAAAATATTAACACTGCTACTATTTACACACGATAAACCACTACCACTACTATCGCACACTGTAATGCTTTTTATAAGCCTATCCACACCAATCACGCATGATACACGATTCACGTCGAAAAATAAAAACCAGGGGCGGTAGCGTAGATACATCAAATAGTAAACAATCCGCCGCATCATATCTATCATGAATAATTTTTTTCTCGACAACCATTGATTTTGATGAGTATTTTTGATTTTTGATAAAATTTGACATTAAATAGTTTTTAAATTTTGGAAATAAAAAATAGTTTTGATTCATCCTATATACTTATACCACCACCACAACACAATCACAACAACACTACAATGAAAGAAAAACAAAAGAATTGAGTTCAAATAAAAATCATAAAATTAATAGACAAATAATTTATATAAAAAAATGTTATAACAGTTTTATAAAAAATTGTAACAAGAGCCAAATTTGTTTTTTTAATAATAATTTTTTCCCTTAGAATAAAAATGACAAAAAATACAATCTTTCCAATAATAATAAATATAGAATGAATTTAACAACAGAAGAATCTATTGTTGAACTTGTTGATTATTATAATCAGCCATTTCAGCTTCATAACGTTGTTTATCTTGAGCAGCCAACGCGTGGTAATGAGCTTTTTCATCATCACTCATTGATTGCCATCTTCTACCTAATTCTTTACCAACACCACCAAAAGAAATATCTGGATTTTCTTGAATAATTAAAGCACGATTGTCTCTAGCATAAAACATATAAGCAGATAATGCTTTCTTTGGAGCATTTGGATCCTTTTTTCTTCGTTTGATGGTACCATCAGCTCTTCTTCTTCGTTGTGGGCCAGCAGATTCGTCTTTCATTTTTTTTTTAAATGTGTTTGTGAATTAAAACGCGATTATAATAAATAATGGTAAAAACTCTAAAAGTTTAATGAGATTTTTAAGATAGAATTAATAAATAAAGAATTTATCAATTTCAAAAGAAAAATAGAAATAATAGATAAATAGTGAAAATTAAAAAGAGAGAAAAGAAATAGAAAAAAAGAGCAGAAGGCTTGTTTTTTAAAGCAGCCTGGGAAACCGCAGCTTTAATCCAAAGCCCCAGTGCACACACAGAGAAATTTCCAAACGCTTGGGGGGGGGCGGAAGAGAGGTAAAGCGCTCAAAATGATAAAAAGCGGAGCTAATTTCTGATCAACCCGCTGCTGTTTTTGCTTGTACTATAGCTCTAGTCAAGCCTATAGCTTGTTTAAAGGGGGGTTTTATCAGATACAGCAAAAGCAATGAGAGCACAATTACACCCGCTTGGGCACTTTGTGTTATTATAAATAAAATTGGGGTGGTGTGGTTTTTTTCTTTCTATAAGCTTGTCACACAGTGCTTAGAGCCTTTTCAAGCGTTTATTTACTTTTTAAGCGGGTGTTTATACCTAAACTTCGAAAGTCCCAGCGAAAATTTTGTTGATGATTGCTGCTTAAGATTTATAAACCTTACACGGTTGCAGCCTAGTACCACTGGTACTGTACTGTACTGTCTTGTTTTTTTTGTGCGCTCTAAAATCTGGAACAGTGTAAGAAATTAATAGTGCGTGCGCGCATGTAACTAAAGAAGCAGTGTTAAGCTCTGAAAGAGGGAAAAAAACAACAAAAAGATTCAAGCAGCAAAAAGAAACTAATAGAGACTAAGCGCAGGAAAGGATTTTTATAGGCGAAAAAGTAATTGTACTTGGGACATATATATGGATAGTGTGCAGTTATTATTGGTACAGCACGTATTAATCCTGGCTTAGAATGGCTCTCTCTGTTGCACAAAACATCATGGCAATTTAAATCAGCGTTTGTTGTTCAAGCGCCGGGGCCGTTTCTTATTGTGATAAAGCGCGTGAGAAGATTTTTTACTGGTTTAGCGTCTGGCTTGTCTCCAGCCAATTATAAGCTCCACAGCTTTGTAATCGCCGGCTTCAAGTTCTTGCAGTGCACCCTATAAAGTTTTCAAGCCTGTTGTTTGCTGCTTTATCGAAATTTATGGGGTCAGCCTCGAAACCTTATTGATTTGACCCTTGAAAACTATGTGATACTATATCTACCATCCTGTCTATAGTTTCTCCGCCGCACCTCAATAATGAAATATCATAATTAGTACTATAGAGCCTACTGTATCCATCAATCCTAAACAGGATACTAACATATCGGTGTACCCTGGTGTAGTATCATCATCAGAATGTTATCGATATCGGGATTGATTTATAATACTCGTATCAATTGCCATGGTCGAGGGAACTCTCTATAATGTATCTTATGTAAAGATGTACAAGTATGTATACAATAAATAAACACCCTTCAATTCGATCGATACTTATAATTAAGCGTTGAAATTATACAGGCTTGCCTTATCGCATTTAATAATTGGTGAAAATTTCTATAGATAAAGCTTGGTATCAGGTAGTAGACCTAAAGTGTCAAATAAGGTGTATCTAGGATACCAATTGCTTAAAATATCTGACATTTAAAACTGTGGCTAATATTAGAGTTTTTAATAAACGTTGGATTGTGTCGGCAAATTAATATATATAGGTACTGTTAAATTTACAGTATACTAGAAACGTTTTAATCTAGATTGGCTGACTTGATGATCTATTATAAATTGATTAGTGGGCTTCTATTAAGGCACCTCAGATAATTTTTAATTCTTCAATCGATAAATTGAGCAGATGAGGGCACACCAGCTCGCCTAGGCCTACAAATTACTATAGATATCATATGTATACATGGTACACTTTAATTGCAGCATCAATATTGCAAGTCTACGTTCATCCATGGATACTCAATTTGTACAATCTGTTATATACGTCCTTTCAAACTAAAACTTGTTTAAATTACGTACCATGATATGAATCATTAAATTTAATTATAATTATTATCATTATATATATTGTCTGAAATTTTGTGAGCACCATTGATAATGCAGTTTGTAAAACATAAATTTAAAGCCAGGCCATTCATATACCTATAATTAATAATAATAAAAACTAGGATAAAATATTATAATTAATCATCACTTAATACATAAATTCTTTAAATTAATCAATAAAACCTTACCAGTATATCTGACGGTATAAATTATAACGACCCATGCATCTAATCTGGTCCTGTCTTTTGGTACCCAGTTTTATAACCATATGGTGCACTGCAATTATTAATTCCCTGTGATTTAAAATCAAAAAGAACGCGTCCTCGTTTCAAGCATTGAAAACCCTTGGTGCACGTTGCGTTGTGCAAGCTTGTACAGACAGGTGTACAACAACGGTGTACAAGTATGAGTCTACTGCATGCACAACCGGAACTAAAGGTTACAGTATACCATATATAGTTTGAATCGCATGTAATAATAATATATATCACAATGGCGTGGTATAACCCTGGGATCTGAATGATATCGATCGATTCTCGTCTATATTATAATTAATGCATTCAAACTGTTTGAAGAAAAACATGACATCGGATCTCAGAGCGTAAATATCATGTATTTTTTTTTCTTATTCTGATCCGGGAGGTTTGATGCAAACCAATCCAGCCACTCGACAGGTTTCCAAGGTAATTTTTCAGCGATGATATTGACATCCATAATCTATCGTGGAACACCAAATCTGTCGTAAGTCGCTAAAAATCGATGAGTTAATAAGTAGCAGGTCATGTTGTGATTGTAATTGAGAAAATTTGAACTAATTGATAACTGTGATCTTAGTATGCTAATTTTGAATTTTCAATATTGAAAATATCTTGCTTAAATTTAATCAATTTTGTGCCTAATAGAACCATGGTATAGAGGAATATATTTTAGGTGGTCTAACCTGCAATCCAATTTTTCTATCAGATAGATCTTCTATCACAAACACAAAGATGGTCTTCAAATAACTTACCACTCATCGATCACAATTTTCAACTTATTATATATTACCAAGTTAATTGAGCAGTTATTTGGACTAATAGAGCTATAAAATATATATCGATAGATCAGTCACATCCTTTCTGATTTAAGCCTTATCCTGTATACTAGTATACAGCAATGATTTGGATTCTAATAAAGCGATTCAAACTAGGCTACTTTTAGAACCGATCGAAATTTAAATAAGTTTGAATTTACTGTTAGGTTCCTTCTCATGATACAATTATAATCACGTAAGTTTAAACCTAACATGGATACAAAAAATACAATATGCTAGCTAATAATTCTTACATCCAGGAACTCTGAACTTATCGTTTCAATCCAACTTTGTGCCAGTAGTTGATCAATTGTGTTTCTTCAAACTTTAATCCAATCCGAATAATGAATTGATAATTTAATATCTTCTCGAGGTCTTAGTATTTCATCATTATATACATATCAAAATCCTCCTCGTATAATCTGTGAGTTACAATTGTTCTGCAGCCATAACCTTGTACACGTAGTGACACAGAAATTGATTCAGTATCCTTCAAGCAGTGAGGGGTAACTACTTATACATGCACTATCTACTACCATATATATATATATATACAGTAGATAAATATGGACCCAGGATATATGTAGTACACTCGGCACTAAACTTGGTCTATTTATGGCGCCAGTTTGACTTATATAGCTATAGTCGGACATGGTTTAAGCGGAATCGCCCAAAACCCCCCGGAAAGCCGATCGGATCTTAACTTAAAGGTTTTTTAAACACGCTTTAGGAAACTTAAGCTCGGTTTGCTTTTTCTACTGCCACAGAAAAATTATTATAATTAGACGGCCGAAAAATTTACAAGTCCTTAGCACGCGGGTCAATTTGAGTTTTGAGGCCAATTTATTTTTACAGGGTCAAATCGAGTTCCCACTTGAATTGATTTTTATATCGTGTTCTAATGAAAACTTAAGCTGCACCAAGCCCTTAACACTGCTTGAACACTGACGTGTCTGTGCACCAGCACTTTACTCCCGCTTGTAGCCTAAAAAAAGTATACGGATCGCGAACTTTTTACCACAAATCCACAGAATCAATAGGAAAGCAAAAGAAAAAAAACTATACGACACACCAAACCATCAAAATCATTCATCAAGATCATTCATCAAATCACCCCCCACACACGCACATAGATATACAACAACGATGGCTGAAGAAATCAAAAAAACCACCGGGATCAGTGTTGATCAATTATTAAAGCAATTGCAACAAGCTGCAATGATGCAAGAAAAACAACCTGAAGCAAAGCCTATGGAAGAATATAAATTCTGGAAAACTCAACCAGTTATTAAATTTGATGAAGATATTAATAAAGAAGGACCAATTGAAAATAAAACAGTTGAAGAAGTTCCAGATAGTCCATCAGCATTACCATCATCATTTGAATGGGTTACAATGGATATTAGTGATCCCGAACAAGTTGATGAGATTTATAATTTATTATATCATAATTATATTGAAGATAGTGATGAAGAATTTCGATTTAAATATAGTTCTGAATTTTTAAATTGGTCATTAAAATGTCCTGGTTGGCAAAAAGATTGGAGTGTTGGTATTAGAGTTAAAGAAACTGGGAAATTGGTTGCATTTATTAGTGGTACCCCAGCTAAAGTTCAAGTTCGTGATAATGAACCATTTAATATTGCAGAAATTAATTTCTTATGTGTTCATAAAAAATTACGATCAAAAAGGATGGCACCTGTTATGATTAAAGAAGTTACAAGACAGGTTAATAAAAAAAATGTTTGGCAAGCTTTATATACTGCAGGGATTGTATTACCATCACCAATTTCAAAGGCAAGATATTACCATCGATCAATTAATTGGCCAAAACTATATGATGTAGGTTTTAGTCCTTTACCGGTTGGTTCAACAGCTGAACAACAAGTTGCTAAATTTGCATTACCAAATGAACCAACTGATTCTAAAATAAGACCAATGGAATCAAAAGATATTGATGATGTTTTGAGATTATTAACAGAATATTCAAAACGATTTGAATTAAGACCTGTTTTCAATAAAGAAGATATTCAGCATTGGCTTTTAAGTACTAATGAAAATAAGGGTGTTGTGTATTCTTATGTTATTGAAGATGATAATAATAAAGTTGTTGACTTTATTTCTTTCTATGGATTAGAAAGTTCAGTTTTGGGTAATGATAAGCATGATTCAATTAAAGTTGCATATACTTTTTATTATGCTACTGAAGCAGGTATTGGTGAAAATGTAGATGAAAAATTATTAACAAAACGATTAAAAAATATGTTTCAACAAGCTTTAATTTTTGCCAAAAAATATGGTTATGATGTTTTTAATGCTTTAACAACTCAAGATAATCCATTAATTTTAGATGATTTGAAATTTGGTTGTGGTGATGGTTATTTGCATTTTTATTTATTTAATTATTCTGCTTTCCCAATTTATGGTGGATTGGATAAACAAAATAAATTGGAGAATTTAGAAAATAAAGGTGTAGGCGTTGTAATGCTTTAATACTATTATTAGAACTATGATTTTATAAACTGAATAATGAAAATATTATTTTGAAACTTTTTTCTTGGTTGATCGAATTGTAGCACTAATTCTAGCTCTATAAGCAGCACTAGCCTGTTGATCAATCATAAATTCAGGTCTCTCTCTAGTATAACCTGCACAATCTAAACCTAAATTCACACATGCTTGACAACTTGGTTTAGCTTCATCACATTTTTTTCTTCTACATCTACATGTCCAACAACCATTTTTAGATCTTGGTAATCTTGCTCTTCTTCTATAGATTGGTTTTTCAACTATATTGGGACTATTGGTGGTGTTGGTATTTGGTGATGCACTTCTACTAATATTAATGTTATTAGTATTAGTATTTCTAGTTCTTGGTTTTCTACCTGGTTTGTTTTTAACTCTTGTAGTTGGCTTGATTTCTTCATCTTCTTTATATTCATAATCCTCATCTTTATGTGGTTCAACTTCTTGAAGTTCTTTATCTTCTTCATCACTTTCAATTAAAAAATCACTGCTATCAATAATTTTTGGTAAAGAAGGTTTTGATTGTTTATTTGCTTTAGAATTTGAAGTTTTTGTTCTTTTTCTTTTAATTGGTGATTCAATCGGTATTTCTAAAAAATGGTTTGTTGGTTGTTTTGGTGTATCAATAGTTATAGTTTTGTTGCCTTTATTAGTATCCAATGATGAAACAATAGATTTTAAATCTTGCAAATCTTTTCTATAAATTGGTAAAGGTGGTCTTAATGAAGTAATTGGTAAACTGGTGTTTAACTTTTTAGATTCTAAAATATCTTGGATAATTAAATTTGAATAATATTTCTGATCAATATCTTCTTCACTAAAATCACTAACTGATTCATCATAATCTAATGATGGTGCTTCTTGACTACTATTTCTTTCTATCTCATTAGTATTAATTTTATTAGCAATACTTGAAGAATTTTTTTCGTTCTGTGATGATTCATTCGATTTTAAATTGTTATAATTTTGTGAATTTTGACAACTATCACTATCAATATCAAAATTTGAAACTTGACTTCCTAATGAATTAGTATCTTGATCATTATGATCATCTTGATGATGTGCTGGATTACAAAATGGTGCATCAATATAACTAGTATTGCCATAATAATTATCTAAATTTTGATATTCAACCTCTTGATTACAATTAATTTTAGAAGGTGTTGAAGTAGAATAATCAACATGAGTACAATTTAAATAATCTTGAGTTGTATCATTATTGGTATTAAATGAAGTATACATACTAGATTGTGATGATGAAGAATCTGGGCGTGTATTATAAAACTTTGATAAATATGCCGTTGAAATTGTACTAGTTACACAATTTGAATAATCTTTGATTGGTGTATTAGGTTCAATCATTTGTTTATTATTATTATTATTTTTTAAATTATTTGTCCAAAATTTTTGATTGCCAGTATGATGATAAATGTAGTGTGAATTGTAATTAGCAGAGTTAATAGCCGGCGTATATATATAATTTTTTGTATAGTTAGTTCCTGAATGTTGTAGTCTATTATGGTTTATAAATGTCTGAGATGTTGTTGCAGGTCGGTAGTAAGACACCGACGCTAATGCTTCAGCCGCAGCATACTCGGTGCTAATCCTATTACTATTGTCATATAGTTGTTGAGGTATTGTAATTGGTGTTGGCATTGAATTTGTATAATTAGTGTGCATATTGGGTTTTATTGAACTGTTTCTGTGTTGATGATAAATAAAGGAGAATGAGGATATCACATTATATTTATATTTAAAAAGATCATGATTTGAAGATCGATCTTGGTGATGGCTGTAGATAGGGTGTATGTTCTCAGGAGCTCCTATATTTACTATACTAATGCATGAACCTCGTGTATGTATGTATTAGTGTGAAGCTGGTGGGCTTAATTAGCAACTTTATCTATTTAGTTACAGAAAAGCTAGAGCTAACCGGTATACAAAAGGCAATTTTTATTTTTTGGGGGTGGTGGTGGGTAAAAATCAAGTGATTGAGGTGGCTAGTGTTATAACATTTTTAACTCGAGCCTCGAGAAAATAATATTATAGTTGAACATATTATTCATATTATTTATATGTGTTCAATTTCAATTTGATATGCTTTCATCTATAACTGCAATAAATGGTTCAAATTATTGTTTGTTGATGGCTTGCTGAAAAAAAAAAAAAAAAGTGTTGACGTAATGTAATAAGAGCTCATTAATATTATAACTGTAGATCCTCTACTAATTTATTAGTTTAAAAATATTGTATAGATTTTAATTTTTTATGGTTATAATTGAGGTGTTTGAATTATTAATTGCAATTAGTTGATTTACATGAACTAGTTAGTCTAATTTAGGTGCTCATTCTTCTTGTTAATATTAATATGGTGTATCTGATTTGATACATATGAATTGCAATGCAACCATATGCATGTGTTGGCAACATGTGCCTTTCCTAGTGTTTAAAAACCGACCTAGCAGGATCTTATGTACTTAATAAGTTCTTTTTTAAGTTGGAGTCTTGTTAGGTGATAATATTTACATACAATTGAAGTTAGTAAAAAAATTGAAGGAATTATGTATATATAAATTGAGGTGTTTAGACTCTAAAAAATTAACAACAAAATCGCCAAACAATGGGTAAGAATTTCTAGAAGAATTATATTCTTCCATGGCAGAATACATAGATTCTCAGTTACTCAGCTGGTTAACTCACGAAAATGAAAAACAATTCAATATTAATTTTTAGTGTGCTAATTCAGTTGGTTTGGTCTTGTTAAGATAATCAGGGGTGTTTAAAGTCGAAAATTGAACAATGATGAAGCAACACAACTAGGGTTACGTGTATACTAAATAAAATTATTCCAACGTTATCTGTGAATCCCACACCATAATGTTTTTAACTCCTATAGCTATATATATATAGATTATAACTAGAAAACCAATTTTAACAATTGTCAGGAATGGCTGGGATAATTAAAATCAATTATTCTATTAGAACCAATTTGTAACTCAGGGTGTTAGTTTGCAGCTTGATGAACAGTGACGATGGATCTAAGGTGCACCCTTGTCAATATATATCTATTTATTTTTTGATTCACCCACCCAACCATTTAAATTTTTTAATCACCAGTGTTAATACCTTAGTAAAACCTCATTATATATTCAGCTGAAGCTTTGCTTTTACCTGGTGTTGACTTGATTTGGGTATGTCAAAATTATCAATGAAATTCGAGGTGTACAAATGTACATATGACTGTGAACCTTGAATTATTCCTGAGTTAAATGCAAAATTATTACAAGTTTTATGCTAATCAATGACATGATACTTATAACTTTTTATGTCTGACATAAATGGTTAGAAAACGCGAATGTCTACTGATACTATATAACATATGTAGAATCATATTAGCAAGACCCACCTTTTTTTTCACATAATAAGAGAATATATTAAATTTGAAATCATGGCACCAGTATAACACATCTTTTCCGATTCGTGTATTTATAGATTCTATAGGGGCGTGTGGTGCACTCATTGCACAATTTGATGCTTAGAATAGTAAATGATATAGACAAGTAGGTATGTACCAATACCTAATAATGCGACAAGATCCCTTATCTTACAGGTAATTATCTAGATACTGGGGCAATTTATAAGTTTGATTGAAACAAAAGGCTGGTGTTTTTCAGTAATAATATTAAATTTTATAAGTAAAGTAAAATGTTGGTGTGGAAAAATAATCGGGATTGCCATTTACCGAGCCTTTTTTGGATTATTACATAATTTTAATTTATTAGTTTCGTGCATCGATGCATGCAGGGACCATGGCAAGTACCAAGGTACCATCCGGATGGATGTAGTTTTAGTTTCGCGTTTCTGAATTATTGGGGCCGCGAAGCTAGCGCGTTTGTAAGTCTAATATCCTGGATGGATCTATCAATGGTGCATGCAACTGGATGAAACTGGTTTGAAAAGAGTTAGATTGATATTGATAGATAAATTGATGCTTGAAGTATAGTAGAGATGTGGTTTGATAATATTGGACACCTTTTTGGTGAACTTAGGTGCCTCTTGAAGATATATTGAACTGGAACTTTGAATAACAAGCTTCTACAAATTGTGCATGTGCTTGTACGTACAATTGTACCTTTGGTACTGCCACAGCTAGCTTCAATAGACAAAACTTGAGTAACTATCTAAGCAGTGTTGAAAAATATATAGCTAAAGCTCGATTCAGGATTCAAACGAACTCAACAACCTAGGTGTAAGCACAATGTAAGGTGTTCAGCTCAGGTGCGCGTAGTAGAACGTTGTACAAGATTGTACGCTCCTTTTATGAATCAAAGATTTCTCTTACCTATAGTTGATATTTGACAGAGGTATATATCTAAATACCTGCTCTGAATTTATGGTATAAAGAAGTTAGACTTTTGATTTTATTTCTTCTCAAAAGTTAATTAACCAATTGAATCTATGAACCTATCTTATTTATTTATTATTTTTGAATTAGACATTGGAGAGTCCTTTATTACAAGCTCCGCAAATCTATTCATAGAATCAAGACTCTCCTGCCTCGGATTTTTATCTCTTAAATTTAAAAGTCCCCCAATTTTCAATCCATCATACCCAATTTAAAAGAAAAAAAAAAGCCATCACAAAAAGCTTCGTTTTTCATATGTCTTATCGGCTCCAATCCCTACTCTTTCAAATGCTTCTGTAATCCATCTTTAACTTTCATTCTCGTATAATATATTTTTAAACCTACCAATATAATCCTATACTTTTCTCTTATATTTCCAAAGTGTTTATTTTCACCATATTCAGCAGTTAGGCCCCCAATTTATTGGTTCAAAACATTTTTATATTGATTAAAATTTCTTGACTTCAAAATCCCCAGTAATAACCAAGTGGGTGATTTTTGGGCCAGGACTATGTATACCTTGGATTGAACATAAAATTCCATAATATATATATTATTTATCAAATAAAAGCATTTTATCTGGTGCTTGGGGAGTCACACTTAGAAGCCAAAAATTTCCAACTTTCCTCATTACTTGACCAGTACAAAAACTAATAGTAGAAAGAAAACACAGCTCTAAATTACTTCCGGGTGTTTATACTACGCACACTGATTATACCGGCGTTTCCATGCATGAAATGTTCCGGGAATTAAGGTAGTGTCATTTACAAACTTTACAATTAATAAAATTATTCTATCACCTTGAATGAGCTATGAGTGCAAGAAAATGAATCTTAATAGAATTTTCGGATCAAGCTACTCTACTTCCAACAGTCTAGTGTATATATACAGGCCGCGGCTATGACCATTGATATTAATTTATCGGGTTATTCAATTTTCAAAGTAAGTCAATGATATCGCGAAACTTCGTACACCTTGCGATTGAGACGTAATAAAACTATCAACCTAAAGTTCTACAGAGGTATCTAGTTATTCAGTCGATTTTCACTGACATGGTAATAATCTATGAGCGTTCAAAAGTAACGAATGACTCTTCAAAGACTTTCTATGTGTGTTAAGCTTTAGCTAAAACGCTTTCAAAGAAGTCACCAAACTAATATTTAAAAAAAAAAAAATTTGTATAGAGCATTTGCTAATTTACCCAGTTAACTTTTCAATGATAAACATGAGAAGCAGTACTTATGTTCATTCTATCAGCTGGATTCCAATAATTCGAGAAACATGTATACTCCAGCCAATCAAACTTTTAAGTTGTACATTATCATGTCTTCCATCAAATAATTTAAGATTCAAATTTAAGAGTTGTGAAACTTTTGCCGGTGCACCGAGCTCATCTTCTCAGTGTAGTGTTATCGTCGGTGCACCGAAAGATAGGAGCCGGGCCCCTGGATGGAGATTTCCGTTTACTAGTGCTTAAACAGCTGATAAATGGGCTTAAATGAAGTGATGGAGAAGAGCTATCTATCGTGATGAGGTTTAAAACCAATGTTCATGCATTCAATTGTGCTTATTCGATGCGCTTGTGATTTTTACAAATATTCGCAACGCGGGGAGTTCTATCATTAAAAGAAGGAAAACGCTCGAGTATCGATGTTTTTCTCCTCGATTTGACTAGTATACTTAGCACAGACAATAACTTATTATTTGATCAAAGAAATTAAGCATTCATCATGGCCTATTGAGGATCGGTATGGTGGGGCTAGTGCTATTTTTTTATGCACGGCCGACATCCATTAAAAGTCGTTGGCTATAAACGGCTATCGAATCGCGATCTGTAAAAAATCTTTCTGTGTTATTACTACAACTATAACTGTAAATTTATTTTCAATTGTTAAAATTCTTCATTATAAAACTGCTGATGCAATGAAAATTAATTTTAGCACCCGCTTGATTTGACAAATGTGAATTCATATTATTAGATAATCTTTAACTCAATTATTTCACTGATTAGGTACCCTTAATTGATACTACTAAAACTTGTTGAAAGTATAGGTCTCTATTACAAACCCCGAGTTTCTTTTTATTTAACTGTAGGTAATAAACGGCTGAATATAATTGATTGCAGTTATCGTACAATAGTTGATCTTGATATCTATTTATTTTTACTTGGGAATCACGATGGTATGATACATGTATAAAGTATGATCAAGTATACAGTGTAGGGTATGGGTACCAGCAATTGGCATTGAAGCCCTCATAATATAACAGTATCAAACAAAAATTAAAAAATGCTACTCATTCAAAAAGTTCAAGTATGTATATATCAATAGGATATTAATAAAAGTATATCATTTGATACTAAAAGATGAAGAAAATACAAAACGTTGTACAAGGTGATAAAAAGTAATTTTTTTTTTCCGCCATATAAACCATATCCGGATCTTAGCGTACCCCGCTATTTTTTTTTTTAACCATAAATTATATAAAGATGTAAAAATTCCCACACTCTTGAAATTTTTCAAGATAACCAATTAATCAACAAACTTATAAAAAGAACAACATGAGCATTAAAACACAAGAATACGCATCATCATTAGATGAAAAATATCCAGCTACTTTAAGAAATGAATTTTCAATTCCAACTTTCAAATCTTTAGGTCATAAAGATAAATCGGATGAAGGTTTATATTTTTGTGGCAATTCATTAGGTTTAATGCCAAAGAATGCAGCTGAAGCAGTTAAATATGAATTAGGTGTTTGGGGTGATAGAGGTGTTAACGGACATTTTGATCATCCAGATGGGTTAGGTTGGGTTGCAAGTGATGAACCATTACAACCATTATTAGCACCAATTGTTGGTGCAAAAACCGATAGTGAAGTTTGTATTATGAATACTTTAACAGCAAATTTACATTCAATGATGAGTTCATTTTATAAACCAACTTCTGATAGATACAAGATTTTATTTGAAAATAAGGCATTCCCATCTGATACTTATGCATTTCAAAATCAAGCATTATTACATGGATATAAAATTGAAGATGCATTAATTGCTTTAAATCCAAGAGAAAATGAATTTACTTTAAGAGAAGAAGATATTTTAAAAACTATTGAAGAACAAGGTGAAACTATTGCAGTTATGATTTTTTCAGGTATTCAATATTATACAGGTCAATTATTTGATATGGCCAAAATTACAAAGGCAGCAAAAGCAAAAGGTTGTGTAGTTGGTTGGGATTTAGCACATGCAGCAGGTAACGTTCCATTATATTTACATGATTGGGATGTTGATTTTGCAGTATTCTGTACTTATAAATATATGAATAGTGGTCCAGGTTCAATTGGTGGATTGTTTGTTCATAATAAACATGAAAATGATAAAAGACCAAGATTAGCAGGTTGGTGGGGTAATAAATTAGAAACTAGATTTAATATGGCTAATGAATTTGATCCAATTCCTGGTGCTCCAGGTTATAAAATGTCAAACCCAAGTGTTTTAAGTGTTGTTTGTGTTAAAGAATCATTAAAATTATTCCAAAAAGCAGGTGGGGTTGAAAAATTAAGAGAACGATCTGTTAGTATGACTGATTATTTATATCAATTACTAACAGAATCCAAATATTATATTTCACCAGAAGATGCTTTGACTCATGAAGATATTAATGATCCAAGATTTACTATTATTACACCAAAAGAATCTAAATATAGAGGTGCTCAATTATCTGTATTATATTTACCAATGGGTAAAGGTATTATGCAACATACTTTTAAAACTTGTGAATATGAATATGCAGTAATTGCCGATAAAAGACAACCAGATGTTTGTCGATATGCTCCAAATCCTTTTTATAATACTCATGTTGATGTTTTCAATTTGGTTAAAGCAATTGAAGAATCTATTGCTACTTTTAAAGCTTAATTAGATAAAGTAGAGAGATGAACTACTAACAATATAATAATAAAATAAATAATAAACTATGTTTTTTACACACGATTAAGAATGATCAGAATCCCAATTTTCTTTCCATGCTACAATTCTTTCTATGTTAGAATCCATTTCTTCAACAGTATTTGAAGGTAATTCTTGAACAATTTCTTCAGCATATGCGCCTTTAGCTTCAGTTAAAATAACCTCCATAATTTCAGCATCCATGTTTTCTTCAATTTTATTATCATGATAATTTCGATTCTTTAATCGATCATATAAAATTTCAGTATTTGATCTTAATACAACTACTAAATCAATCAATCTTTCAGGGAAAAATTCACAAGCATGGAAATCAATAATATTCCCACCTTTTTCTAAATCATCTTCAATTGCATCATATAATCTATCTTCATCAATAATATGTGATTTTCTTTCTTCATCGTATCCTGAATAGCAGTTTTTTTCTTTTGCAACATCATTTAATGCTAGTAATTTTAAATCTGGTAAACTATCATGTAATGCTGTAGCATGACTAGATTTACCTGTACCCTATATTTTTGTTAGATAATTAAACTCAAAGATAGACATACTGGGGTACCTGTGATTAAAATATTGACTTTTCGATCTAGTTTTTCCATTTTTTTTTTTAATTTTTTTTTTTTCAAGTAGTGCAGAACCAATGAATCTACTGTTATAGATTGAAAAATTTGTCTAATGGATCACTGCTACCACCGACCGGTACTTATTACTGCATTAACGAAGCAAGCTTAAATCATTATGTACTAATTTTTAGCGCATAAAAAAGTTGGGAACGAAGAATTTTTTTCAAAAGAACAAAAAAATAATCATCACCACACAACATTTTATAAACTTTTCGAAAATACCGAAATTAAATCATCAAGAGAATTATCTAAAAGGAGAAGAAGAAAAAAAAAAAAAAAGACAGTGAAATTTTTTTGAAAGAGAGATTTGTATCATTTAATACCACAACATTTGCATCATTTCACTTAGAGTAGCATCAAACGAGACAAAAATAATATTAGGAAAAATATTATGAATAGATCAAGTATGCATTAAATATCATAGAGTTTAAAGAAAGCTAACAACGAAAAAAATATAGTCCCTGGAGCGCGACCGATTCAAAATCAAAGAGCTTCTAGTAGCAGTACACAGTCAGTACCACAAGTAGGAAGAGTTCAAAACGGTACCAAACAATGTATGTATTTTTGCTAATAGAAGCAACTAACTAATTATAGTGGTGAATGGAATGTGGGGTCAACAACCAATATCACAACCATCAAGACCTGGGCCTGGAGCGGCCTCTTTTGCACAAGCAGTCAGTAGTTCAAGTTTCCATTCAGCAAGTAACATGGCACAAACAACATCATTAGATTTAAATGAGTTTCCAGCATTAGGATCAATCAATTCACAAAATTCATTATCTAGATCAAATACTCAATCACCTAGACCTGGTCAACAGAGGCAATCACAAACAGTAACTAATCTACAACCAACAAATGAACCTGTTGAAGATTTCCCTGCATTACCAAACTCAGTAAATACTAATACCACTAACACTGCAACTAATATCACTAATACTAACGCTAACAACAATAATAATGAATTGGATAAATTTGGAATGGAAGGATTATCAGGAGTTGTTAGAATGGATAATAATGATCAAACAACTGTAGCAATTGGTAGTGAATTAGGACAATTGGGGTTAATTTTTAATCAAGATGGTCAACCATTATCCAAAACTTTCTCATCACCTTGGATTGTTACATCAAAACATCGTACTGAACCAGAATTTGAATTACCAAGTTGTTATAATGTTCCAAGTGCTATGCCTCAAAATACAAAATTACAAAATTTAACTGAAGAAAGTTTATTTTATATTTTCTATACAATGCCAAGAGATTCAATGCAAGAACAAGCGGCCCAAGAATTAGTTAATAGAAATTGGAGATATCATAAAGAATTGAGATTGTGGTTAACTAAAGATCCAAGAAGCGAACCAATTCAACAAGCTAATCAAGCTGAAAGAGGATTTTATATCTTTTTTGATCCTTCACATTGGGAGAAAGTTAAAAAAGAATATATCTTAAGATATGCTGATATTGCTTAGTTATTTATATTTCAACCTTTTATTTTTTATTGTTTTATAGATAAATTGATTTTTTTTTTCTAAATCGTTATAATTTTGTTTTACTATGGTTCGGCCAATTATATTACTATATAAAGTGTAGGCTTGCAGTGGTATTAAATAGTGGCACTATCCATATATATATATATACAGTGAAGTATCCTATATTAAATAATCTGTTTTAGTTTACCATTTGTGCCATTATGCGAAAATGGCAATCAACCGATCAAATGTGATAAATAAAAGTACATCACTAAAGCTTTACTTTTAATTGATATATATATAGGTGTTTGTTTATCAATATTATTTGTGTTTTGATCCGATTGTTTATCAGTTACGGTATTCATAAAACTCAACACCTTTAAAAAAAAAGCAGCTTGAGTCAAATTGTTATTATGATCATTTCGAATCCGGTAAACAACAATTAATTATTTTGCTTCTTTTTTGCAACATGTAATTCGTTCGAGCCGTGCTGCAATATACGCTGTAGTAATCATCAATAAGCCTGATTTTATTTGTTGAGTGAGGCTCAACATGTGCTCTCAAGCTTACAAGTGAAACCCGCAATGAGCCATGCTCAGCCAAGTTAACAACTATTCGGGTTTTAATTGGATCAATTTATAAAACTTTTACTAATTAAGACATTAGGAATTACTAATTAAGAACATAAGAATTACCTATGGATTTAATAATTTTATACGTTAAGTATACATCGATCTATAAAAATGCCTAATTAACTACACGTAGCAGAGCCAACGCTCAACGTGGATGTGATTCAAAGCCCAGAGTGTATTCACGATCAAGGAGTCAGGTGAACAAACGATATCAGGGATATTTTAATAAGAATAACAAGTGTATACTTGCAATAATTTGAAACTGGAAATATCAGTAATGCAATTTAGTTTATTTAATAGATATCATGTATCTTTGTGGCCACCGGCCGGTAATTAACAACATCAGTCACTTAAGTAGGTACCGCAATTAGTACCACAACATATGTTATGAAGAACTTTTAGCCCATTGTTAAATATTTCCAAATTCCGCGAAATATATACTTGACCGTTTAGGTGTCCCTTGAAGTTGTCTTTGAATGTGCTTTAACTGCATTGTTACGAAAGACAGTTTGGGAAAGAAAAAGGATGAGCTCATACGATGACGACTCAGAACATGCATACGACCAGCTGCATCCTCGACGAGCTCATCCAAATAACAAAATTTTTGACCCTTAATTGTATCTCCTACGTTACCAAGTGAAATATCTATCAATCTGAAATTTACAACTCATGAATTGTCAATATCTCAGCTAATTAATTTTTTTTTTGATGAAATATTCATCAATTGCATCCAGAATGTAGTAGTACAAGCAAAATCCATAAAATACTAGTAGAGCTCTTTAATGAAACGTTGAAAATTGAGAATAAAACACCTCAAGCGCTTGAAAGTGCAAAACTTGCAACAAAACGGTTGCAATGGTAAATTTCCAATTAATACGCCGATCGAAAAAAATACTAAAACATGAAAAAAAATAACACGCCAAAAATAGATTTTTTATTGCCTCAAGCGTAGTAGGACCCTTCAAGCTGGAATAACTATAAATACCCTTAATTATTAAAAAAAAAAAAAAAAAAAAAAAAAAAAAAACTCGAAAAGTGATCATGAAAATAACAAGTTTTTTTCTGCTCTCTCTCTTTTCTTAACCATTAGACACTCAGGACTTTTTTTTTTTTTTTGGTTAATTTAACGACACTTTATTTTTTTTTAAAGGAACCATTAGAACGTTTAAACCTAGTTATCAATATTCTATTCACATTGTGTACAGAATTTTATAGATTAGGTTTTTATATCAGGTTTTTTTGGATAGTTCTATACGGAAAGAATTGGTACACTTCATACACGGATTCTTAAACTTTAATTTCCAGCTAATTAAAGTTTTTTTTTTTTTTTGGAGCAGCTTTAATTTTTCTTTTCAAAGGTCTGAAAATTATCAAGATAGATTTCTAGATAATAATAGAAATAATAATCCGAGGGGAGAAAAGGAAGTTTTCATCAAAATTTTTTTTTTGTCGCGACTTTATTAACCACGACCGTTTACACTAGATTATCGCATTTATATTATTATTAGCATTTACACAATAGTAAGTACAGCAATACAAAAAAAAAAAAAAAAAGTTGAGAAAAAAACGAAACTAACAAACTTTTAGTGGATAGATCTGGGTCTTATCGACGAAATAATGATGACCCTGAATCCAGTGTGGAATTTGGTCGAAAAAGATCATTAATTCGACCAGAAAGATCAAGAATTGAACCTGGTCATCGACAATATCATTATACACAATTAGCAGCACAACAATCAGGTAGAATCAACGTTTTACCTTCAACGACAGGGAATGATCCAGTATTACAAGATGGTCAACAAATTCCTCTGACGGATATGACTCCAGAAGAACATGAACCATTGAATACAACTCATAGACGACAAGCACCTATTGAAGAATTAGATGAAGGGAGTGAATTACCTAGTGAATTACCATCAGATGATTCATCAATTGATTTAAAAGGAGGTAGAAATGTATATGGTTTGAATGATGAAATTGAAGATTATCATGGTCATGATGATGATAATATACATGATCGTGAACCAATAGAAGAACCACAAAATTATGGACCTCAACATTTAAATGTAAATTCTGCAACAACAGCCCCATTAAACAATCAAAGTAATTTAGCAAGATCACAATCAACCAAAATTCGAAATTCTATGCCTCAAGCAAAAGAAGGTATATCATTATGGCATGCATATTGTAAAGTAATTACATTTTTTGTACCTGGTGCATTATTAAGTTTATTTGGTATGAAAGATAAAAATCGTCAAATGGCATGGAGAGAAAAAATTGGTTTAATTACAATTATTTTATATGTTGCAGCATTTGTTGCTTATTTAACTTTTGGTTTCACTGCAACTGTTTGTCATAATAATGTTCAACGATTAAGAAATGGTAAAGTTAATGATCAAATGTATGTTATTATTAATGGTAAATTTTATGATTTATCAAGATCAAAGCATCCAAAGGCACAAGGGATTGAATCTGGTGCAAATGTTTTGTATCCTCCAACAGCTGCAGGTGGTAAAGATGCATCATTTTTATTTCAAAATGTTAATGGTCATTGTAAAAATTTAATTACTCCTAAACCAGATTGTAAAATTCCTCATGATGATGATAATAATTTAGCTTGGTATATGCCATGTAAAATGTTTGATCAAGATGGTTCAACTAAACCCAATTTTACAACTGATCATTATGATGGTTATGCATGTCATACTAGTTCAAAAGGAAGACATGCTTATTATGGATTGAAAGATTCTGTTACTTTTGGTGAAGTATATTTTACTTGGGATGATGTTCGAAATAATTCAAGACAATTAATTGTTTATAATGGTAATGTTATTGATTTAAGTTTAATTGATTGGATTCAAACATCTGATTTAGATTATCCAAGTGAATTTGATATGTTAAGAAAAGATGATTCTTTGAAAGGAATTGATGTATCACAATATATGACTCATGGTAGAGATGCTCAAATTATCAAATGTTTGAATGAAATTGCATTAGTTGGATATATTGATACGGAACAAATTGGTTGTATTGCATCACAAGTTGTTTTATATGTATCCTTGGTATTTATTATTGGTGTTGTTGCAGTTAAATTTTGTTTTGCATTATATTTTAGATGGGTTGTTAGTGTTAGACAGGGTGCATTTTATATGGATAGAAAAGAAGCTGAAGAACATCAACAACAAATTGAAGATTGGTCAAATGATATTTATGCTCAAGGTCCTGTACAAAAAGCTGTCAATCCACCAAGAAGAGTTGATAGAAGTTCTAAAATGTTTAATGCTAGTAAAAATAAACGTGATACTGTTCATTCAATTACAATGGGTGTTCAAAATCCTGGTGCTTCAACAAGTAAATTAGTTCCTGGTGGATCAATTTATCATCATGGTAATAATTCTAGAGGTTCATTTATGATGTTAAATAATGATCCTTATAATAATGGTGGAGGAGGTGGTGATCAATCAATTTTTAGTGCTGATACTTCTTATAGAGGTGCTCATGGTGTTGGAGATGATAATTCTGTTTATTATGATAATGAATATAATCAATCAAGTATGATGATGGATAATAGTGGATTAATTGATTATGTTGTACCTCAACCACCTCCAGGATATCAACCATTTGGATTCCCATTAGCTCATACTATTTGTTTAGTTACTGCATATTCTGAATCAGTTGATGGGTTAAGAACTACTTTAGATTCTATTGCTACTACTGATTATCCAAATTCTCATAAATTGATTTTAATTGTTTGTGATGGTATTATTAAAGGTAGTGGTAATGATTTAAGTACACCAGAAATTGCTTTAAGTATGATGAAAGATTTTGCTGAACCACCACAAGAAGTTCGACCATATTCTTATGTATCTGTTGTATCAGGTTCTAAAAGACATAATATGGCAAAAGTATATTCTGGGTTTTATGCATATGATGATGAAACTATGGATCCAAGTAAACAACAACGAGTTCCAATGATGGTTATTGTAAAATGTGGTACTCCAGCAGAAGCTAATGCAGCCAAACCAGGTAATAGAGGTAAACGAGATTCACAAATTATTTTAATGAGTTTCTTACAACGAGTTATGTTTGATGAAAGAATGACAGAATTAGAATATGAAATTTTTAATGGTATATGGAAAATTACTGGTGTTGCACCTGATTTTTATGAAATTGTTTTAATGGTTGATGCTGATACTAAAGTTTTCCCGGATTCTTTAACTCATATGGTTGCACAAATGGTTAAAGATCCACAAATTATGGGTTTATGTGGTGAAACAAAGATTTCAAATAAAATGCAATCATGGGTTACAATGATTCAAGTTTTTGAATATTTTATTTCACATCATCAAGCAAAAGCATTTGAAAGTGTCTTTGGTGGTGTTACATGTTTACCAGGTTGTTTTTGTATGTATAGAATCAAGACTCCAAAAGGTGCAGATGGGTATTGGGTACCAATTTTAGCTAATCCTGATATTGTTGAAAGATATGCTGATAATGTTGTTGATACTTTACATAAAAAGAATTTATTATTATTAGGTGAAGATCGATTTTTATCAACATTAATGTTAAGAACATTTCCAAAAAGAAAACAAATTTTTATTCCAAAGGCAGCATGTAAAACTGTTGTACCTGATGAATTTAAAGTTTTATTATCACAAAGAAGAAGATGGATTAATTCAACCGTTCATAATTTATTTGAATTAGTTTTGGTTAAAGATTTATGTGGTGTGTTTTGTATTAGTATGCAATTTATTGTTTTTATTGATTTAGTTTCAACATTAGTTTTACCTGCAGCTATTTCTTTTACATTATATGTTGTTATTATTGCAATTGTTAGTACACCAACCCCAACTTTATCATTAATTTTATTAGCATTGATTTTAGGTTTACCAGGGATTTTAGTTGTTGTTACTGCTCATCGAGTTTCTTATGTTTTATGGATGTTTGTTTATTTAATTGCTTTACCAATTTGGAATTTTGTTTTACCAATGTATGCATATTGGAAATTTGATGATTTCTCTTGGGGTGATACAAGAAAATTATCTGGTGCTGGTCCTGATAAAGGTCATGATGATGCAGAAGGTGAATTTGATTCTTCACAAATTGTTATGAAACGATGGAGAGATTTTGAAAGAGAAAGAAAGAGAGCTATTATTCCTCAAGCAATGCCAATCGGTAATTATTATAATCATAGTAATAATGGGTCACAATCTATTTTAAATGATCATAGTGCTGGTGGGTCTATTGTTAGTTCAACTTATAATCCTCATTCTACCACTGCTACTCCAAGTAATCAACATAATCAGAGTAATAGTGGATTGAATAGACAGGTTAGTGATTCTTCAGATGAGTTTCATAAGGTAGATGATGCAAATGTATTGTAGTTTTTTTTAATATTATTTAATTTTTTATGAATCTTTTGTCATTTGTGTGTAGAAACTTTGTTGTTTATTGGTATAACATTATTGTGGTGAGAGGATAAACATGATATTCCCCCAAGCTTACGCCGAGCACACCACCACCCCTGGGAACCCAACCAACCCCTGAACCAGATCTCAGATCTAAAGGTACCGTTTTCTTATTTCCTTTGCTAGAGCAACAACTACAAAGGTTAAACCATCTACATCAAATATAAAATAACTAAGTGAAACATAAAAGAATGATTAAATTCTAATTACAAAAAATATATAAATAACAATAATAATAATATCTATCACCTTCCCTTTTTGCTTTCAAGTGATCACAACAAAGCTTGTAACAGCTTCATAACCTCCAAATCTCCAACAGCCACCTTAACACTTTCAACAACCAAACCTCTAATCAATTTCCCATCAACCCCTTGATGCATTTTCAAAACATAAACCAATTCATTTCTTAATAACTTTGTCATTGGCATTTTACCTCTTAAAGGCTGATCACTAATATACTGTCTCAAAACATTACTAGTTCTTAAATCTAATAATTCTTGAGCTTTTGAATTTTGAGTACTAGCAAGTCTTGCTAGTTCATTAATACATAAATAGCTAATTTGTGGTCTTGATAGTGGAGTTACTTTACGTGTTGATCCAGCAGGGGTTTTGGTTAGTGCTTCTTCAAGTGTGGCGGCAAATGTACTTGGTGGGGTGTAGAAAAATGAATTGGTGTAGAGTAAACTGGATAATGCGTTGATCCATTCAGTTGATGGGGTGTTTATGGTTGAAGAGGATAATGACATGATTGTTTGGTTGATTAGTTTCTTGTACATTGTTTGATCGAATGTTTCAAAGTGTTCATCGTATTCTAGTTTGTTGTCTGGAATTGTTTTTAGGATACATTTAATTGATTTTAATAATTGGTTCCAAATTCTTTCAATCTCTGCTGGAATGTTTTCAGTACTAGTAGTGGTGGTGTTAGTAGGTTGAACAGTTGATACTTGAGTTTGTGATGGCTTTTTGTTGTTTTTGTTTTTCTTCTTTTGAGTTTTTGATACACTATTATTAGTATTATTATTACCACTGGATACAGTATCAACAGTTGAAGTATTATTATTATTAGTAGTAGTAGTAGTACTACCAGAACCAGTGAAGGTAACAAATTTTATAGCTACTTCAGAAACAATGGTTGAACTTAATTGCCATAATTGAACCGAATTTTCTTCATTATCACCAATTTTCAAAATTGGACATCCAAATTTAATCTCCATTGGTATCAAAACTTGATCCAACAAATCCCCAATACTACCGTTACTAACCAACTGGTTGAACCACCCATCCAAAGAATCCAACATTGTTAATACCAACTTCAAAACTTTTTCACATAATGCAACAAAACTTGGTCTTTTAATATTATTTTCTTCTTCTTCTTCATTAGTAACGAATGGTAACTTAATTAACCCACTATAAACTTTGATAACTTTTGATGCAGTAATTTCATTATTAATATTAATCTTTGATAATTGAGTTAATGATGCTTTTTGTAATGGTGATAAATGGTCTCTATCAGTATATAATTGAGGTAAATATTCAAAACTTGCACATTTAAATAATACATTACAACTAATTTCAATTTGTGATGATGATAAATTTGTTGAACTTATTTTTGATAATGGCGTGTATAATTCAGCTAATAATGTTAATGAATCTTGAGTTAATTTAATATCTTTTGATTTGTTGTTTGAAAAATGTTTTTCAATTCTATTTGACCAAAATTCCCACGTTAAATCTTGACATTTTGATGGTAATAAATCAGTTTCAATTTTAGAATTTTTATCAGAATGTTGAGAGAATTTTGTCAAAACTTTACCAAGTCCTTGATAAATTGTACCACTTAAACTTGGTGGATTATTACACTCTAGAAAATCAATTTCATTATAATAATCTAATAATTGAACCCATAAATTTTGGAATTTTGATTCTTGATTCTTTAAGAATTTTAATACAAAATTTTCATATAATGCTGAAATACCATCAATAATAGATTTCATTGATATTATCCATTCATCATTTAAACCTTTTTCTTGTTCAATTTCTAAAGGTGGTCGAATTTGCATAACTGTTGGGATAACAACTGATTGGGTAACAGTCCAAACACTTGTAGGTAATTTACCACCATGTGAAGTTAAAACTCTGAAAAAAATTGCCAATGCACCATCTCTAACTTGTGGATGTTTATTTGCTGCAATTGTAGTCAATCTTAACAATGCTACCATCCATAATGAATATATACCATCACTTGAGGTATCAGATTCAACTTTTTCTGTAACTTTCATTAATTCTTTAATATTTGAAATTTTATTAAATGAATTGGTTGGGGGCTTATCATTTGCTAACCCTCTTAAATGATCACATACAACCCAAAAAAATGAACTTGCAGTGAAACAAGTATTTAAATCATAAGTTTGATTACAAAATTTAAATAAAATATCAATCATTTGTAATAAATTTTTAATTGGTAAAGATTGTAAAAAATCATTACAAATTAATTGAAAAGTTTGAAATCCCGATTGAATTAATTTTGAATTTTTATCAAATGATAATTTTGAAATCTCATTTTTTTCATCTTTAAAAACTAAATCAATAATATTTAAAACAATTCCCCAATTATTTGATGATTCAAAAAACCCTCCACAATGTTCCAAAATATTAT
Source organism: Blastobotrys buckinghamii (nom. inval.) (assembly GCA_030579975.1). Classification (NCBI taxonomy): domain Eukaryota; kingdom Fungi; phylum Ascomycota; class Dipodascomycetes; order Dipodascales; family Trichomonascaceae; genus Blastobotrys; species Blastobotrys buckinghamii (nom. inval.). Next base: position 113,051 of record JAKTSB010000013.1, read on the forward strand.
TTAAATTTTCAATAATAGAAACATGAATATCACATTCAGTTGATAATAAATCTTTAACATCCAAATCTTGTTCATTTGGAATTGTTAAATTATATAATTCTTCAACTGATTTTAATAAAGATTTTAAAATCCGATTTTGGACTTGTTGATCTTTTTCATTTGATGTGTTAATCATTGCTTGATAACTTGTTACATTCAAAACTTTACCTGCAGTTGATCTTGCATTATTATTATTAACTTCTCTTGTTACAATGATTTTTATCAAATAATTTACCAAAAATTGATAATTATCTTGATTAAAATTAGAAACTGAAATCTTACCAATCGCACCCAAAAATTGTAATAAAAAATTTGGATTACCATCATTAAATCTACCAATACCTAAAGTAGATTTTGGTTCTTTATTAATACCTAATGTGATCTCTGATACTCCAATAGTAGCTTTTAATAACTCATTCAATGATTTATTATCATAATCTTTTGTTGACTCAATTAATTTTTTAAAAGTAGAATCAGCATTATTATAATCACCACCACCAAATCCAACAAGTTCAAAAGAATCATTTGGATGTTTATTGATCAAAAAATCTGTATATTGTAAAGTTTCAATAATAATTGACCAACTAGTATTCAATTTGATCCCCAATACTAAACCTAAATTTAACAAAGCTCTTAAACATAATGCATTTCTTGATCCTAATTTTTTTTGTGAATAATAATTTGATGCTCCATTTAAACTTGGTGAATTTGGAATAGTTTGTGAAGTAATTGTGTTAACTGATTCTGTGCTTGCATTAATACTGGCAGTATAAACTTCAACAGCACAATTACCTAACAATTTCATAAATGCATCTCTTGGTCCAATTAAATCTAATAATCCAGCTGAATGAGCTAATTTCTGCGCATCTCTTACAGTAGCATGATATAATTGATCTTCCATAGTACACCTGAAAAAAATTGAATACATTGACTCCATTGCTGGCCAGCAAACTGTAATAAAACTTTCAATTACCTTCTCAAAATTATTTTCTTGTTCAAAACTTTTATTTAACCCATCTGATAATAAATTTAAACTATTTAGAGCCAAATAATGTAAATAACTATCTGGGAAATGTGGTTCATTTGTTTTATCCAACATATCAATACATGGCATTCTAGCCTTTGAAGTCTTTTGTGATAATCCATAGACTTTAATATCATCAATTAAATCACCATCACTATTTAAAGGTAATTTTAATACACTAGTGGTTTCTCCATGACCAATTACTTTCAAATCTGATGATACAATTTTTGCCATTGTCATTAATAAATCATAAATTGAGTCTCTTCTATCCTTTTGCATATCATATTCTTGAAATAACTGTAATATCAATGAATAGTCATGACATACTCCATTGAAAACTTCCAAACATAATATTCGTTTCCAACGAGGGGTATGATTTTTATTATTATTATTATTAATATCTAAACATTGAATTAACATTGATAATATCACTTCACTTTCAACTTTCAGAACTTGCAACTGACCTAATAATAATCTATATAATACTCTAATAACTCTCATAATAACTGCAAATTCTTTTTTTTCTGTAAAAAATCTTAATAAAGTTGGAACAAATTTAGTTCTTAAATGAAATGCAAATTCCTCATGATTACCAAACAATTCTTCATGATTAACCAAAATGGTTTCCATTAACTCTAATATAAAATTTTCTGATAAATCTTTAATTCTTAAAAATAATGGTGGTTGTTTTTCAATTAAATGACTTAAATCAATAAAAATTCTTAATGCATCATAAGTTTCTTGATTAATTTTTATAATTTTATTATTTTCAATTTCAACTTGATGTTTTAATTCTGATGTTTTTTGTTTATCACTTGCCAAAACTTTATCAAATAATGATGTAGTAATTTGATTGAAAGTTGCACTAGCTGTTGATATAACAATTCCATTATTTTTTTTTTCTTGTAATTTGGCACATATTTGTAATAAACTTGCAACCAATTGATCTTGTAAATCATCTCTATAATTTTGAACTAAAGGATTTAAACATTGTAAAATTTTCAATTGAATCTCCATTCCTAAATTAGTTGATTCATTTAATGCATCCAAAACTTGATCTAATTGTTTGGTAGATAATGCTTTGTTAGTGGTTAATAATTGTAAACAATGTACTGCAATTGCACAGTATTTATTATTTCTTGTAGAACATGCAATGAAAAATGGTTGTAAAAAGGTTTCATCTTTTGATAATTCAGATAAAAATGCCGATTCTTTTTGTTTACTATTACTATTATTATTATTATTATCAAAAGTTTTTAAAACATCCAAACTTTTCTCCGATGCCTAATTTTTTATAATTATTAGTATTATTGCTTAAATTAGAAAAACTTACCTGCCGGAGTTCTGTATTTTTTCTTTTTGTCTGTGATATTAGATTGGTTAGTTCTGTCGTTAGTATGTGTACAGTTGCCATGATGAATTTCTATTACAGGTATTTGATATATTAAATGGATTACACAAAATTGATGATGATTCAAAAATATATAAATTGGACAAGTCAATCAAATATCAACAAATTTCAGGTTCTGCCACGCGTGGCCACCATTTCGATGAGATTTTAAGCTGAGTTAGGAGACTCCAGGCGCGTTAACTCTAAAATGTATCAGGCATAAATCGGCATCGGAGACTGACAACATACTATAGAAGGGTAAATTTTCTTCTCCCAATAATTTTTCAAGTAATTAAACACTAAAAGCTTGGTTTAGGCAGGCAGCAGCTTTGGGAAAAAAAAAAAAAATTTTTTTTTTTTTACCACAACCAATAGACAAATTTATCATCATTATAGACATTAATCAAAAGAAGTGATCTGTATATCATATATTTTCTTTGAGAAAATGTTTTCACAATCTATTCCTCGAAACTCTCGGCTAATAGTCGGTGGGACCAACAGAGCGAGATTCTCTACATCCTCTATATGTTCTTTTGGTTCAGTACAACATCATAGTAATACCCGACATTTTAGCATTAAACGACCTAATGATATTAAATCACCTTTACCACCATCAACCACCACCTCAGCACCAACTCAAGCATCATCATTAAAAAACAGCAGCAGCACATCATCATCTACTAAACTACGTAAACCATCAGTACCATTTAGAGATTATGACGCAGTAAGAAGAAATGCTATGGGTGTAGTTAGTCGAGAAGATATCGCATTAGATTCATTTTTATCAAGACATCGACCAATTTTTTTAATGGATTTAAAGGGTGAAGGTATGTCAAGAATGGGTGCCAATAATAGTCCATGGTTTTTAAGTGCAAGTGGGAAAGTGTTGGATAAAGAAATGAGTAATGTTCCTGAAGATGTTGTTGATAGATTGAAACCTTTTCATGAACAAACTGCAATGACCGAAGAAGAATTCTATGATTCTGATCCTTTAATGATGGATGGTTTGGCTCAACAATTAGAAAAAGCATTAAATTTAAAGATTAAAGATATGGAAATTATGATTCCTGGTGTTAATACTAATAATGCTACTGCTTCAGTAGTATTGGTTAAAAATAATAATAATAATAATAATACAAATAATGCTAAAGAAGAAGAAAAAAGTTTGGAAATGTTTACAAAATCTCCAACTTCTGATTCATTTTTACGACCAAATTTTATGCAATTAACTTCAGTTATGAGAAAAAGAAGAATTAAAATGAATAGACACAAGTATAAAAAGAGAAGAAAGGTTCAACAAGCAATGAGAAGAAAATTAAATAAATAATCATAACTTTCATAAGTGAGTCCATTTTTTGGTTTTCTATAATAATTTTTGTACATATAAATAAATAAAATAAATAAAAAAGTTTTTTTAACTAATTTGTTGGTGATGTTCTTCGATTTGGCATTGGATGGACAAATTGTTCTAAAGGTCCTTCTTCTATTATTGAGGTTGCTGAGCTATCATGACGTCCTCTTCTACTAGAATCACCCGATTCTGACGGGTTTGATGAACTTCTTATAGAAAATCCAAAATAACCTAATTCAACTAGTTGATCTGATATCCATACTACAGGACTTTTAACTCGATGATAAAGTCTCAATAATGCATTATCAACTGCAGTATCTGAAAATGAAATTGGAGTAGCATTGTAAATACGATGAGCAGAAATTACTGTATGACGATGTTGATAATGATAACTGCTAGGATTATTATTGTTGTTGTTATTATTATTGTTATTATTATTATTAGAATCTTCATTATCATTATTATTATCATCATTATTCAAATTATCCAATTCAATATCACTCCTATTTTTACCATCACTAACTGGGTATAAAATATCATCTTCAAAAACTTGTCTACCTAATACTCTCCCAGATTCATATTTTCTTTCATTCTTTTCAACTCTTTGTGCCCATTCCCAAACTATAACAATACTCATGGCACTTAATAACCAACTTAAACTATCAGTCCATTCAACTTGCCACCATCCACCAACATCAACAATAAATAATGCAATAGGGGCTAGAGTAGCCATAATCGTAACAATCGTGAATAGCATCAAATTTTTTGTCAAAACAGTGGATCTATATTTTGTAACAATATAATAAACCACACAACCTGCGAAAATAACTGCAATAGATATTCTAAATAAATAAACAAATGCTGGTAAACTACTAGCATTAAGTTTTGAATGAAAAACTGAAACTCCCCATAATGTTTGACAAACTAGAATCAAACAAGCACCAAGCCAAAAAATTAATCGTTTTTCTTTTTGTCTTGGAAATAATGACATTATAACTTGAACTTGACTTGCTAATAAAAAAGTATCAAATATAACATTCAAAATGTTAATCTTTGTTGAATTTCTTAACTTTGATCTTAAAGACTCTGCATTAACATATCCTAAATCATAAGTTCTTTTCATTTCAACTGTTGCAGTAATAAATACTACTAATAAATAAATTGCTGATAATACAATAGATAATTTTTGAAAAAATGGTCGTCTTCTCCCATCTAATATAACAATCGATAATAACAAACAAATAACCATTGATGATGATAATGAATAAGATAATGGTACTATAGATATTTGAAATTTACCTGTATCACTTGATATCCATGATTTCCATGATCCACTTTTTGTAGTAATTAATTCTGTTTTACCTATACGATCAACAAATGTAACTGGATGTCCGTCAACACATCGAGGAGTAAAAGTCGCAGCAGCTTTACCAGTATTTAAAGTAATTGTTTTTGATTTATATACAATAGTCCCTTTAGTTAATGTCATTGGTGAACAAGCGCCATGAGGTTGTGAATATGTGGTATCATCACGCCAAACTCTTTTTTGAACTATAGGAGGTTCAGCTGGCGCTTCAGTTATGGCATATTTTGGGTCTATTATGCTGCTTGTTGTAGTAGTGCTTGTTGGATTAGTTTTAGCGCTTAATGTGGTTGGGATATAATCAATATCATTAATGTCAACTGGTAAACGTAAAGCTGCTGCGAAGTATATCAGAAATATCAATAGAAAGATTTTCATACGATGTGTCAAAGTTCATTTATTCGTTAATGATTCGGTAGCGTTATAGTGGTTAGTAGGTGAATAGTTTTATTAGTTATTTTTTTTTTTTTTTTTTTGTTTTTAAATTACCTTTACTAAAAACAAAAAATTTGGCAATATCTTAAGAGAGAGTGTGAGAAAAACTTGTATTAATGAAGAAGAAAAAAAATAAGGATGAGAGAAAATTAAAAATGGCGATATCTTTGTAATCTTGTACAATAATAGCTTAAAAGAGGGTATTAATTATTCTGATCTTTTTTATGACTGGGAATAAGAGAGCGAGAAGAAGAAAAAAAAGCTTAAAATTTTAAACTACGTATTTTAAGTTATGATTTTGCTGCATGAGGAACCCACCGATCAACCGATTGGATTAATTGTTCAAGCTCGCTCATGACTGTTTCAAGCGTTGTAAGTATTTTTTTTTTAACACACAAGGTTTAAATTGTTTAATTTTTCTACTCCTAAAGCTTTTTGGGATACCACGGTCATCATCAAGACGGACATGAACGACGTCTATCCGTCTAAGTGACAGGTTCATCACTTCTTTACACCTGCTTGAGAGATTTATTCGCAATACGCGGTGGGTAATGCTATAGTATACTTCAATTGATCTTTAATAAATCTAGATGATATGGGGAGTTTTTACATATATCTATAGTGGGTCTTCTTTGCTGAGTTTTAACTTTCCAACTGCTCGGAAAAGCCTACTTTCGACGAACACTATTAATTTTTTAAATAAAAAATTGGCTGGTTCTGAGTAGTTGAAAAAAACTACCCTAGAAATCGATATTGAATCAACCTCAAGTGTAATGAATGGTTGAGTTCTTGGAATCCATCAATGATCTATTGTCAAGAGATTTAAGATGACTGACTGAGTTGGAATGACACTGGTCTACAGTTGTGTCTGAATAGATCGATAAAATTGAGATAAGCCTCTGAAAGTTTACTTGCTTTTTTCCCCAGGCTTTTAAAAGCAGCTGTGCCTTAAAGTTAATTTTTTATTTAGGGGGCTTAAATTGCAGCGTCTTTAGCCCAGCACCTTTTTTGATCCCAAAGATACCCAAGTATTGCAACAATAAAAAAGAGCGGGGAGATTTTTGGCCCAGCTGTTTTATCAATAAGTATGACGCTTTTAAGTGGTACAGTACTTTCGAACCGTTGAATTTAAATATCTTATTCAAAACTTTGCTGAACCTAAAATAATTTTCAAACGGTTTGGAGTCGACAAAAACGTGGACCTTAATGTTAGCTTAGACTAGGTATCATGATCCTTACGATAGAATAATACGATTCGTAACAATGTTAATCATTTTAGCCACTTGTATTTCAGATTGAATCTATGAAGTCGCAGCACGCATTATTAAGTAGCAAAACAGTTGAGGTCTACCATCTATGCTGCGTGCATTGGATAGAATAGACTAGAATGGATGTTATCTAGTTATAATAGAACCTAAGAGTATATATAAGAGTTTCTTAAGTTGAGCAGTTATATGTGGTTAACCATGCATTTAAATTGTATATCATCTAGCTATTGGTAATACTTTAGTCAAGAAAAGTCAAGGTTAGCTGCTCGATAGAACGCTTCACTTTTGATCAACATATTTATAACAGAATGGTCCAGCTATATGATATCCAACTTGCACCTATCCTTTGGATGCTACATTATCCAAAAATCTGTTTTCGATGGGCCTTCAGACATCATATTTATAGTAGAAATATATCAGGTTTTATGATGTATATAATAGTTAATAATTACACCATTAGAATTGGTCCTTTCGGCATATGCTTCTATGAGGATACTAAGTTATACTTGCAATTAACAATAGATGGTCTGGATTGAATACACCTAACACTTCCATCACCGCAGGTCCAATTTAATCCCGTACAGCCAGCCGTGTATCGAAATGAAACTAACAGCCAGCCCAGCCTTTTCAACCCCCTTAAAAAAGCTTAAAAAATTCAATGCCCAGAAAAAATTACAAGAATCTAGAACAGGTCATGCAAAACTTTCGAAGTTAACAAACAGTCAAGCTTGAAGGTCGATATTGTAATTCACAAACACAAACTTTTTTAGAACCCTTTTTGTTACACTAAAATATCTTAAATGAGCTTTGACAGAAAACCAGGTTACTAAACAGATACCAAGCTTTTCTTTTAGTTGTTGCCAAACCCTGTTAAAGGTGTATACAAGGCTTATGAACAATCAAACAAGAATTCGCTTGTTCTCGATTAAATCCTTGGGTTTCCTTTATGGGTTAATTAAACTAAGCTCATATGTTGCACTGACCGGAACAATATAGAGAGCTCATCTTACAGTGTTGTACTGTGAACTATGTAAACGTCTATAATTCAAAATACCTCTATGTGCTTTATTCTAATCGATCTATATATAGTTAGTTCGTTAAACCTTTACTTGGTATTTAATTTAGATTGTAATTTATCAGAGGCTTAAGGATACTTACAACGTGTACAGGAAAGTTATTTGGTACAGGACGTGTCCCATGGCCACCTATATATAGCTTAAGTATGATAATATTATAAGCTGATGCCAGGAGTATTACTTAAAACTTCATTTCAATTATATATAAGAAACTTTCAACCGTGGCTAGAACTTTACCAAGCGGAGAATAAAATTTCAATTTGAACACAGTATACTTCCATATGGTGTATTGCACGTATACAATTGTTAACACGTTCAAGTTATACGTATTGCAGGTATTGCTATAGGTATATATAAATTGGATATCATAATTAAAATTTATAATCACAAGAATATCAAACACTCATACTTCACGAATAAATTTATAATTACTAATCCTCATGTGCATCCTTGTATGTAACTAGCTTAATCTGATACCTAAGTAAAGATCTTTCAAACTATACTCAATTCGAATTGGATAAGCTTTTAATCAAACCTGAATATTTTATTAGAAGGCTGTTTTTATACACTCAGGATATAACAAGCTTAATACTTGGGCATATATATAATCCAATTTTTTTAATATTTTGGTGATTATAAAGAAATTATATACAATTTTTATCTGAGCAGAACTATAGAAATACCATGTATACTAAAGTCCGGACCGAAATTCTTAAGTTATTAAACGCAGCTATTTTGTAATTGAAGTAGACCATTCGGGCTCGTTTATATAACTGCTAAGTATTTTGGAATATCTACTTTATAACCTTGACACTTTAATCTTATTCTAAAATTTAACTAACGTGATCTTCAGGCACACATACTAGAGCTCAACATTTCGGCTTTTGGTGTTATATAAAGTTTCATCAATATTTCAAACGCCCACGCCGCAGCTACCAATACTAGCTAGTGGTGGGTTGAGGGCTTATATCATAATATTGTCACAATGATGATCAACAACGACTTGAAGTAAAAATATATAAACAAGTCAATATTAACATATGGATAATCGTAAGTTTAACATGAGACAATAACCCAATATATATGATCAATGGATGTGTTAGCATATAAACGATTAATCAAAATTTAAACATCTAATTTACAAAAGCAGATCTAACCAACTGGTAAGGATCATTCAGCTAAATTAAGAACAAACTCAGGCGAATACATGAATAAGTGGCTCAAGAATTACATTCAATCTAATACGTACCGAGAGCCAGCAATACTAATGTAAAGACAGTTTTTGGAAATTCAAACATACTAGTTGATGTTAATGACTGGCACAAGTAATTCTTTAAGAACTTTTGAATCTGGGTTGATTGCCCATATCTTCGTTTGCCGAACACATATAATATGATTAAATGAGTATACAATATATATCAACTTTATTGAGCTAATCAGCTATCATATAGATAATCCCATGACTGCAGTATTCGAATTAATAGACGAATAAGAGCGTATATCAATATACTTTAGAGCTGTATCATTGCAATGGTACTTGACTAAATATCTGACTGACCTCTGAAGTTTTACCAGTTAATATACTTCAAGTGTATACCCTTTGAATATACTAAAATACATTTATTTTAAAGAAAATCTCTTAAACTAAGCTCGAGATCAATTGGTACTCTATAGTATACTCTTCGTAATTACTTACAAAGCCATAGTTTGCGAATATTGAAGCGGAAAATTGCACAATTTGATTAATATTTAGTAAAGGCCCTGTATACTGCTAAGGAGGTCGTGGTTCATAAAAGACTTGATTTTGATTAAACTTGTAAAATCTTTTGTACCCACCTTTAGAATGTATTACTAGCTATAGTCACCCAGATTCTGATCAGGACAACCCCTTACAATAGAACATACTACAGCCTTCCTATATATATATTGTTTAGAATCATTATTCAACTCAGGATTTAAACATTCAAAATTTTACCCATTTTGCAATTAATTGCCTGATGCCCGAACGCTTTAATTATAATGGAACACCAATTGAGGTGTTTATAGTGCTGTAACTCTCATTGAAAGATCTGATAAACCAATTCCGGAAATACCCACAATTCTCTCAATAATGGGATGAAACACTATTGACTCACTCATTGTGCCGATTCTCGCGGTAAAAGAACAAAAATTATCAGATAATTTTCAAAGACCCTGAGCTTCTATTCAACTTTCAAAGGTATGGTCTTATTCATTATGAAAAATTTATAAATCGTTTTTTTTTCTTACTTCAATAGGAATTTTATGAGCCAACCACTCCTTTTTTTTTAAATTGAGGCGAAGAATTAATAACCTAGGCAGCTGTCGTGATGCATCGATTATTTTTCATAATTCGAATCAAGAAATTTCTTAAGTACCATATGATGCATCTCTCTCTCATGATAAAACTATTATTTAAGATCAATAATAACAGTAATACTATAGTAATAATTAGACTGAATTCTACACTTTCTTCAATTTATAAACCCTTTACACTACGACTGATCATCATCGCACAATCAATCGATGAGTAAAATAACAGTCAGCTTAAAGACTACTTTTATTCACAAAAAGTAATATCAATCAATCCGATCAAGTGGTTAAATATTTCTTATAATATATGAATAACCAATAACTCTATAGCAAGTGATTCCTGGCTACCGATGGTATTCAAATTTATAGTTGTTACCTGGTACCAGATGCAACTGCCGAAGTAAATATCATCCCTCTCACGAATATGGATATGGATCCTTTAGATTTTGAAAAATTTCTCATCAAGTTCTTTCTGAAATTTTTTTTATTTCTCAAAACATCTATCATGCATAGCAATTGTTTTGAATCTAAAACTCACTCCACAGTTACTCAGCAGCACTGAGTGGATCTTAGAATCCACGTGCTGTATACTATAGTTTGTTTAACTATATAAACCTACATGTATATATATTCAAATTGTTGTTAAGTTCTTAATAGTTAGCGCTAACTCAATTGGTACCATAGGTCGATCCAGTTTCAAGTCAGCCATAAGAACCGAAATTTCGGATTAGGACTTCTGAATCAAAAATATCAGATTGATTGATATATAGTGTTAAAAAGATTATCCCATTCTGTTTTTTTTTTTTTTTTTTCTTTTCTGTTTTCGGGCTGGTACAGAAGTCGTACACGATTATCTAACGGCCAACAATGAATGATTGATCCACTCTTCGTAAAGTTTTCGGGTATACCGGTCCGAACAGATTTAGAACTACCACCTGGTAACTTTATATGCATAGAATCAATATATAAGGAGGCCTAATTCACTCATTAATCTTATGAAATATTTTTAAGATCATTATATAAAATTTAGGATCGATTGTTTTGTGATTGAAAGTTTCGTGATCTAGATAATCTAGGGTGAAATATTATCTGATTAATCTTAGCGAGAATCTCTAAGTCATGATTCTCAAAAGTTTTTATTAATTATAAATTTTTAAAGCCTTCAAGTTTAACCTCATGCCGACTCTAAGCCTATTTTTGAAAAATAAAACATGCAAGCCAAGCTTAAAAAAATCTTGGAAATGTTGTTGTAAAAAAATTTATATCTGCAGTAATGAGCCCCAAAATAACTTCACTTGATCATTCGATGCCTGAAATTCTTTTTTTTTTTTGAATTATCTGATCAATAATTGATGACTATAGTGTGGCACTTTATGATAAAAAAGGACTCGAAGAGAATTCTTAAGCCTAGGCACATGAAATTATCATACCATTATAGTATCTGGTATTGAAGCCAGTGCTTTTGCATTTTTTGGTATAACATGACCCATAATGATATAACTTCGAGCTCCTAGGATTATTAGATCTTGAGGCCTATATGATAAGTTATCTGATATATATATATATCTATATAATCTATATATATCTGAACTGTATGTAGCAATCGATCGTGATCTTGGATCAATTGATATATATAAGCCTACGATACTTATACATTTAATTTTGCTTGTCCCTACACTACTGGTCTTGTGTTTTGTCGCCCAATTTAACCCGATATACGCCTCATATATATGTATACAGAAATAAACCGAGATAAAGGGTTGGTTCTAATCACTGCAAACTATGCAAACTATAGCAAAACCTCTCATATCTAAATCAGATCACCAATCTAGTATACTATAATTATCTCGTACAATCAATCCATGATGGTTCACACTATCAATAAGAATATATGCTAGTTGCCATCATTTCACGTATCTTGAAATATCGACAGCTATAGCTCTAGATACATTTTAAAATCGACACCACGATCAGTTCTAGGTGCGTTCAATTGATTCGACAGCTCAGATAAGCAGCGTATATATATATATATATAGTACCATAAGTCGCACTCAAAAGGTTCTAATATTTTTAAGGCAGCAAAGTTATGGACTGGAGCTCGGAAAACCCACTTTAAGATTTTATCCCACGCGTAGTTTACTACTGTAATTATTATCGATCAGGTAGGTTACATCTAATAATGGAACTAAGTACCTATCCATATATATAACACTTAAACTGTTCTAACTTGAAGAAAGGTTTATTTTTTAAAATTTCTTTTCTGTATACATATATTTTGCATGTTGGTGGAAAACTTTTCACCATGACCAGGTGGACCGTTTTATTCGAACCATCATGATCATAACTCGATCGTATGAAACCTGAAGGTGCTTCCTATTCTCTCCATCGATCGATACAAACTCAACTCAATTGTTTTTTTCATAGACCGAATTGACTGAAATTGTTTATGCATGCCTGCATATCAATATCTATATAATCTTGCATGACCTATTAGTTGCTTCAAATATGCAGTTGAATCATAGAACTGAATATCTTATGTATATTATAGCTTAAATTATCTTTATTATTGAACATGATCAGGTTGATATATATCCATTCGACCCATCAAACTAAAATTCAAAAGTGGTGAATTCACGGTTCAGCCTCAAGCTAGCTCAAGCTTATAACGATAATAGGAATATCAATCAAATCAATCTATGTGTTGTACACCGTTTCCACAGTGCATGCATGATTGATGCTAAGAATCGGATCTTATAAGATTTTTTTTTTGCCCGCTAGAATTTTTTCTAAGACACTTTTTCCAACTGAAACAATCCATATTTCTGCAATACAATTGAGTCGCGGGCGCAAATGAGAGTGAGTTAGTGCCGCCTAAACGGGTCCACAGAAAAATAAATACAGAAAAACTAATAACCCCACCTGCATAACTATATATCACCCAATCAGATCTTCATCTGATAAAACATTCAAGCAGTGCTAAACGGTATTAAAAACAAGAAAAAAACGCTGTTTAGGCCGAAAAGTCGTTAGACGAAGATCCTGCCTGCAAGCAAAGGAATTAATATTCTGAAAACAATCTACAGGATTCCCTAATTTGGGTATTTTAAACCCCGTAGGATTCCTGAATTATCCATTGAATGGTTGAAGATATCATCGTGGCTATTTTTCTGATGAAAATTGATCAATTTGATCAATTAATCAGATAACTAGTCTGGACTGTTTGCAATAAGCTTTGATGAAGTTTTTCAATATATCAATAGTACAATTTATATATTATTGAATATTATTTAAAAATAAGATAACAAGAGAGACAAGACAAGCAAAAACGAAACATCCCCCCAATAAATTTAAAGTAAAACAAAAAAAAAAAAAATTAAAAAACTTTCAAAGGTTTATCTGATTTTTTTTTTTTTTTTGAACCATGGAGATTAAAAATCTTCTCACTATACACAACATGTTCAATGGTAATCCTAAATTGTAGTCAATTTAATTATAGTATCTATAGATGAAGGGATTTTTTTTTTTTTTTTTTAATCAGTGGTTCAGTTTAAAACGAGCAGTTCAAAGTACGAGCGTTTTCAGACCGTTATTCAGTAATATATTATTAATTTTTTACCAGTGATTTTTTTCTCAGAAGCGAAGTTCATGCTTCAAAGAAAACGGAAATGTAACGCATGCAGGAAGATTGAAAAGGTTCGCATTAAAAAAGAAAATAGATTAAGACAATCTAATTCTCGTTCATAAAAATAAATTAATCAAATAATGTAATGCAATGTCTATCGAAATAATATTTTTCTATATATATTTCAACCAATTTCTTATAAATATATTTTTTTTCCTTCTCTTTTTTTTTTTTTTTTTTTTTTTTGAGCTTTTTCTTTACTAACTTATCGTAACACCCGAATCGCCCAAATACCCTTAATATACTAACAAGAAGGTTACAGTAATGTCTACTGATCCTGTGGAAAATTATACAGAATCCAACAACAGCGACTACGATCGAAAGTTGGCAAAGAAAGAAGAATTCGAAACTCATCAAAATGCAGATACTACCCATGATATTCAACCAACTAAATCATTAGAAACATTATCAACTGATGCGGAAATTGAAAAACCAGTTGGGGTTAGAAAAATTGAACTTATTTCACAACAATATGGTCCAAAAGGAAAATTCATTATTTTTTTCTTCATGTTTTTAGTTTCATATGCTTATGGTTTGGATGGCATGGTTAGAAGTTTTTATCAAGTTCAAGCCACAAGTTCTTATAGTTCACATTCTTTAGTTGCAACTGTTAACGTTATTAGAGGTGTTGTTGCAGCTGCTGCTCAACCACCTTTAGCAAGATTATCAGATGTGTTTGGCCGTGTTACATTTTTATATATTGGTATTATCTTTTATGTTGTTGGTACTATTATTGAATCTCAAGCATATGATGTTAAACGATTTGCTGGTGGTGCTATTTTATATCAATTAGGCTATACAACAATTCAATTAACAATGGAATTGTTGGCTGCTGATTTCTCATTGTTAAATTGGAGATTATTAGCTTCATTTGTTCCAGCTTTACCATTTATTATTAATACTTGGATTTCTGGTAATATTACTGGATCATTAGGTGGTGAAAAATGGTCTTGGGGTATTGGTTTATGGGCAATTGTTTTCCCAGTTTCCGCTATTCCTTTAGTTGCTGCTTTAACACATATGCAATTGTTAGCAAGAAAGACTCCAGAATGGCAACAATTCAAATATCAAAAGACTAATTTAAGTAACTCCAAATCATTTGTTGCTTATATGAAAGCTTTATTTTGGAAAATTGATGTTATTGGTACTTTATTATTAATTGGTATTTTGGCCATGATTTTGATTCCATTAACTTTAGCTGGTGGTATTGATACCGAATGGAAACGAGCCAAAATTATTTGTCCTCTAGTTTTTGGTGTTATTTGTATTCCATTATTTATTGTATGGGAAATGTGGTGTCCACACCCTTTCATTCCATTTAGATTATTGAAAGACAGAGGTATTTGGTCTGCTTTAATTATTGCTATATTTATTGATTTAATTTGGACCATGCAAGGTGATTACTTGACCACAATTTTATTGGTTGCAGTCAATGAATCAAATACTTCAGCTACTAGAATCTCTTCATTGTATTCATTTGTTTCTGTTATTACTGGTACAATTTTAGGACTTTTGGTTTCAAGAATTAGAAGATTGAAATTGTTTATTATTTCTGGTACTGTTTGTTGGTTAATTGCAATGGGTATTTTGATTAAATATAGAGGTGGTACATCATCTCATTCTGGTATTATTGGTGCGTTATGTTTATTAGGTTTTGGTGCAGGTTTATTCACTTACCCAACTCAAGCAATGATGCAATCATGTGTTAAACATGAACATATGGCTATTGTTACTGCTACTTATTTAGCAATGTATTCTGTTGGTTTATCAATTGGTAACTCAATTTCAGGTGCTATTTGGACCCAAATTTTACCGCAACAATTAGCTAAACATATTAAAGATCCTGATCTAATTACCTTAGCTTATGGATCACCATTTGACTTTATTGTTAAATACGCATGGGGAACACCAGAACGAGAAGCTGTTGTTGTATCTTATAGATATGTTCAAAAGATTT
This sequence comes from Blastobotrys buckinghamii (nom. inval.), assembly GCA_030579975.1. NCBI lineage: Eukaryota > Fungi > Ascomycota > Dipodascomycetes > Dipodascales > Trichomonascaceae > Blastobotrys > Blastobotrys buckinghamii (nom. inval.). The sequence goes on from JAKTSB010000013.1 coordinate 128,967, forward strand.
TGATTACTACTGGTACTTGCTTATGTGTTCCATTGATTGTTGCTGCATTCTTTACAAGAGATCATAAATTAGAATCAGTTCAATCTTTTGAAGATGCTGAAAAAAGATCTGTTGAAGGTGATTCAAAAAAATCATGGAAAGAAAAATTCATTCCAAAATTCCGATAAAAATCTGATAAGATTATTTAAGGACTTTTATTTTTTTCACGATTTGTCTTTTTTATGCCTACTTTATTAATATTTTTTTTTTGTTAATCATCTTGTAATATATATATATAATTTTTTCTCTTAATGCTTTAATATTTAATGTTTCTTTGTTATAAATTATTTCCTGTGTTTTGTTCTGTTTTGTAGTTAATTTCACTCGTGCTCATTGAGTTAGTTAGTTGAATCTTTATTTATTTATTATTATTACATTTATCAAGGACATTAGAACTATAGGAAGAATATTCGGAAGTTGGTTCCATGGACTGCTCTTCACCCCTACCTGCAGGGTGCCTCCGTACACATTGTTAGTTGTACAATTGAGTATTTGTATAAGTGCTGTGTAAGTTTTAAAAACAATTACTAGCTATTAATCTCGATCATAAATAAGTACTAAATGTAATGGATGAACTCAATTGATTGTATTTATATGCACTTGCAATAATTATATATATATATTCATCAAACTCACTCACTCGATTAGCATAGTACTTGACCTGTGAATATCAACGGGGTTTAAGATCATGCTTAATCTATGACATATACCATGGTATATGATGATCATAATTAAACATCTATTTATATATGTGAAAGTTTCAATCTGTAACTTACCAAATTGTGCAGCCTTGGCTATACGATTAATCACAGTATTATAATATAATGAGCCTGTGCGGCTCGAGCATAATAAGCTCATCAATTGCCAAGAACGTTATGATCTACAGTACTTATTTTTAAGATCGATCGTGCGGCTATTCATATCTATTAAATTTACAACGCACGTGCAAATTCTAAATCTATCGATCGTTCTTTAAGATCGATGGGTCGATTAGTCCTTCACTCTGGAATCTTCAATTAAGCATATGCTTCTATAGATGCTAACATAACTATATAGCGCCATCATTTAACCTGCTGATTGATACTGAGATAGTAGCTTAACAATACTAAATTATATTCATACTTTCCCTACCGATACCTACAATAATTACACTATACAAGCTGGCTTCATTACAGTTTAAGCGGAACCGAGTAGTACTGAGACTCAACTCCTCCAAATTATCTGGCATCAAAATATTATACGTTGATACTGATGAAGTGTAACTGCACTAGATATATAGCTATAGGTATATCTAAACAGCTCGAATTAGTTTTAAGAATGCCACAATTGAGATACTTTTATATATCAGTTAAACCATATTATAGTATATAAGTAATGTTTCCAAATAATACACGAGGTTCACCAAGTATGAATCTTCTCAGAAACTGCAGAATTTGGTGGCATATTAATCGCTCCAGGAATATCATTTATGCAGTTCATGTATGTGTGTGGTGTGTATTAAGTTAAATGCTCTTTGAGACGCTTAGAACGCATGATAATTAAGTATAAGCTTTATTTCAAATTAACTTACTTATAGGTTTATAAGGGACTTGACTACTAAGATTTACTTTTCCATAGGCTGTCCAAGCATCTCTAAAGAAGTGGTAGTTTCTGCAATTTCATATTCTTTCCTAACTTACCAACTTTTATTCGATAAATTTTGTTTATATTAGGCGTAATTATTACTTATTTAGAGCTTTAAAAGTGATGGGTAGACCTAGGTTAAACCGCCTCATCACTTTGTGAAGGAAACTATATTGTTGGTGCTGTAAGAAGAGATTTTTCATCCAAATACTGTCTGAAATTTTTTGAAAGAATCACCTTGTTCCTTAGGATCTCAATTAACACACAAATAGGATCTAAATAATAAGCCTGTTTTAAAATGATTTTTAACTAGTACAAAGTTGAATAACAAAGTGTATATGGGATACGATTTAGTTAGGCCCATTTATGAGAAGAATATAATGACCGTAAAATTTGTAAATCTTCCTATAGATATATAGAGTATTTGACTCAATTAAAAAAGTTTTATTCAAAATTACAATCATATGGAATATAACTTTAATTATTTGATGCACATTACAGTGGTATTGGTACTCCATAAATTGGAATATAAAAATAATAAAAATCTGGAGATAAAAATGAGCTGACAAATTTTATGGGGAAACAGTGTTGCAGTGAAACCAAAACTTTTGAGGCGTCGCCTAGGCTGCCATAGCGTTTCTTTGTTTAAGCCGTGGCTACTACTCCACAATGTGCCAAATTGAAAGTTAAGTATTTTTCAATTAATTGCATGGTTGAAACAGAGAGTTTTGAAAAATGTAAGGTCAACCTAGTATTATAATATTTTAAAACCCCCTCAACCTTAGGTGTAATTTATGCCCACAGTATTTGTTTACGTTTCTATCACATCATAGTTTGTAACTTTTTGCTTTGACATTTGAATAGAAGCACTATAGTCAATGGATCCTTATAAGTGGTAATATGGATATAGATAAACGCGTAGAACCACAATGAGATACATATGAAAATAGAAATTTCTACGCAAACAAAAGTTACCAGATATCATCAATACTTGAGAGAAATCATCCGATATTATTGATCATAATAGCTAGTAACAGTGAATGTAAAAAGTCTTGTTTGAAATTTGCAAATTTAGAAAAAACCAATACGGCTAAATGGCCGTTAAAAATTTTTAAAATTAAGCTTAAAATTATGGATTTTGAAGCCTGAAGCTTTTGAAACACTGAAGCTAATTCCATACGCAGGGTTGAATCCATTGGAAAAGTTTCACATATATAAAACAGTTATAAAAAAATATATTAGTATACCGTACCATATGGCAGGTATACTATATATAGTAGAAGGGCTAGGAAATTGTAAACCGAGTTTGAAATAAAGGTGTGAATTAGTACATTTAAGAATGACTGTGGCTACAACCAAACTGGCCTGAAAAAGGTTAAGTTTTGAACAAATCCGGAGTCTATCAGACTCGTGTTGAGTCGTTGTATAGTCTTTCAAAATATTGTAAAATTTGACTAGTACTTATAATAGCGTTATAATTAGAACTAAGACTTATTTATTTCAGCCTCGAGGTTTGAGACATTTCCGGGAATCGTATGTTTTTTTTTTCTCTCTCTGTTTTCTTAGCTTCGAATTCAAATTTGCACCTCTTTAAATGGGCCTTATTTATTAAATTGTGCTACATCAAGAAGGGTATCAACTTAAGAATAATTGGAAGGTTTCTGTGATCTCATTCTCCACTGATTATATGAGATTTTTTTTTGTTTTTTTTTTTTTTTTTGATGTGCCAACTCCACCATACCACTTACTAATGATGCATCTCCACAATCTATGATAAAGATAACAACTGGCTCTACTTCAAAATAAAAGAAGGATTCTACAGACATGGAAGAAGAAAAAACCTACCTGATTTTCAAATATCGTGGAGTAATGCTCCCAAAACAATTTGACTACATGTTAACAATAAACCGTGACACTATAGACTCCTAATTTTCTGGTACCATATATGTAAATATGAAAGGAGAAGTCCTTGACTGTTCATTCCCTATAGTAATTATAATTATACATATAGAAAATCATTCAAACTACAGTACCACGTCAATAGAATTATATAGAGAAGGGTTTGGAAAAAAATTCATTCTACAGTAGTTTCTGACATATGGGTTTTCAAAAGTTTAATATTATGCTTTTGTATTATAATCCGTTTAAATTTTTTATGGGTTCATATACTTAACCCGTGTGCTTAGTCTCGGGTTTAGAATACATATTGGCCTGCCATGGCTTGATTATACCTAGTTATAGCTGCAACGTCTTATTAAGGGTATAATGTTTCCAGGATTTATGATTCCAATGACTATTTTTATACTCTGGCTAACGGCGCTCCAAATTTGTATTTTATTTTTAAGTTTTTCTTTTGAAATATTTCTTGGAAGCTGTCAAATAAATTACATCCGTTTCTCACGCATAATCAATATGGCCATACAGTGTTACTAAGGTGACCAGAAGTAATCCTAGTTGATATGTGCAGGAGGTATCAATAGAAACTTCGCTGTCAAGTTAAATTACATGTAGTGTGAGCGATTTTCTACAGAAGTATGTTTGCCAAATCTTATTAAAATAATTTTGGAAATAATTTTGGAACTGTTTGTTTATGTTTACGGAAAAAAAAAAAGTTATAAGGGATAAGAATATATACTAAGACCAAAATATGATTCAAAATGAGAATACTGACACTTTTGAAAATTTGAGGTGGATAATGCATGGTTGTGAGAGGGGGATGAAAAGCGAAAAGGAGTGTTAAAAAAACACGGTATACTATAGTAAATATCAGAATAGTTCTGAAATTAATTGAATTAATCCGATATTTTCGTAATTCATCCCCGTTTTAACCCGTCCATTAGATCTATTCGGTTTAATTAGATCTGATCCATCATCAAAGTTTCCAAGATGTTGAGATGCATTGAATCTCAGAACTGGTTAGATAAATATCACTGCTATAGAGATCTGGGTGGATATTATTGTTTTATGCCATAAAGGGTATGTTAGCGAAACTACATAACAAACTTAGCTCAATTTGTATACAAAGTCTTAAGAAAATACGAAAGCTATAGAGTTTATGAGAATTCTTGATGCTACACTAACTATATATATTACTGGAGACACGCGTGAGCTATGTAGGTAAACTTTAAATTCGTATATTGATTTTTGAATTAATTACTGGAATCCCTAAGAACTCTCTGACTCGACAAAGTGAGTACAACTTGGCCAGCCTTGAAGATTTTAACTCATAAAGATTTTTTAAAGAGTCCAGCGTGCAATATTAAACTATATATATAGTGGTATACTGTGTAAATTAATTCTCAGATCATATTTATCAACCTTAAGCTTTTTTAAAAATTCCACCTAAAACATTATGAGGGAGATTTTCTCCGATAATTTCCTCAATTTGGTCAAATGCATAAAGTATACTCAATTGTATACAGTATATTAGTGTTTTTAAGCCGCAGCGGAACCTTGCACCACCCACGTAAGCTTTTGTTCCCTAATCGGGAGATTACGATGAATGAAATATTTACATCTCCTATTTTTGGACCTAAACCCGTACAATACATTGTAGTACAGTAGAAGTCTAAGAAAGGATAGTCCTGTCCCGTAATACATCTCACTAGCCACAGGATAGCTTGCCACTCAGACTGTCAATAAATAATTAATCCGGACGGATTATTATCACCTCCTGATTTTTTTTTTTTTTTTTTTCAAAAATAGACATAAGAAATTCTGATTGTTGTCAACCCTCTCCTTTTTATTTTACTCTATAAGCTTTATTAATGTCTCCAGGAAAGTTTCAATTGCCAATATACATTTGTTACTTTAAAATTGAAAATCTATGCTGGCCTAGCTAGATTTGGAAGTAAAACTTTTCTTATACATAAAACATTTTATTATACAGAGTTTTAATAAAAAAAAAGTTCTTGCCAATTCAAGAATAATGATACTTTCATGATATAAATATATAAAAAGTATAAATAGACAATAGAATTCTTCAAAACTATTTCAAGAAAAAACAATAAAACTCATCTTCACAAACTCATTTATTCTTTACAAGTCTAGTTCGGTTTGAAAAAAAATAAATAATACTTCAAAAAATGAGCGCACAAGAATCCGCTTCATCTATTAAAGAACAATTCGATATTGATGTTCGTCCAAATCATGAAAATCATGAACAATTACGACAAGCTGCTTCTGCATCCAAAAAGAAAAAGTCTGAATATCTATGGGTTTTAATTTTATGTTGTTTCGCTGCCATGGGTGGGTTTATTAATGGTTTTGATTCTGGGTCCGTTGCAGGTTATATTAATATGAAAACTTATTTGAAAAATTTTGGTGAAAAAGATGATAATGGTGAATATTTTTTTTCTAAAGTTCGAGCTGGTTTGATTGTTGGTGCTTTTGCTATTGGTGGTGCCCTTGGTGGTATGTCTTTACCAAAATTCGGTGATATGTGGGGTCGAAAATTAGGTATTTATGTCGCTTGTTTGGTTTATTGTATCGGTATTGCTATTCAAATTGCCTCAATTGATAAATGGTATCAATTTTTCATTGGAAGAATTGTTGGTGGTGCTGGCATTGGTTCAATGTGCGTTTTGGTTCCAATGTTTCAATCAGAAACTGCTCCTGAAGAAATTAGAGGGATGGTTGTTTCTTCTTTCCAATTGTTTATTACTTTAGGTTTATTTATTGGGTATTGTGTTGGTTATGGTACTTATGATCGAAATGATACTGGTGCTTATAGAATCCCATTAGGGTTATGTTTTGCTTGGGCTTTATTAATGGTCTTTGGTGTTTCTTTTATGCCAGAATCTCCACGATATTTAATTCAAAAAGGTCGATTTGAAGATGCTAGAAAATCAATGTGTTCTGCTACAAAACGATCTCCAGATGATCCAGTTATTCGATTGAATATGGATGATATTACTGCTGCTGTTGAATATGAACGAGAAGTTGGTACTGCATCATGGGGTGAAATTTTCACCGGTAAGCCAAAAATTGGTTGGAGATTATTCTTAGGGTGTGGTGTTCAAATTTTACAACAATTGACTGGTGCTAATTATTTCTTTTATTATGGTACCACTATTTTTAAAGCTATTGGTATGGATAATTCTTATGAAACCTCCATGATTTTTGGTGCTGTTAATTTTGCTTCAACTTTTGTTGCCTTATATATTGTTGATAAATATGGACGAAGAAATTGTTTATTATATGGTGCATTATTTATGTTTATCTTTTTTGTTATTTATGCATCTTTAGGTACTGCTGCTTTATATATTGATGGTGATGAAACTAATGCTAGAGATCCAGTTGGTAAAGGCATGATTGTTGTTACTTGTTTCTTTATTTTCTGTTTTGCTGTTACTTGGGGTCCAGTTGCATTTGTTATTACTGCAGAATTATATCCTTTAAGAGTTAAATCTAAATGTATGGGTTTGGCTATTGCTTTCCAATGGTTGGGTAATTTCTTATTATCATTTTTCACTCCATTTATTACTGGTGCTATTGGATTTAAATATGGTTATGTCTTTGCAGGTTGTTTATGGTTATGTGTCTTGTTTGTTTTCTTCTGTATCCCAGAAACTAAAGGTTTAACTTTAGAACAAATTGATCAATATTTCGCCTCTGGTGTTCCAAGATTAGCAGCCTGGAAATCTGTTGGTTGGAAACCAGAAGAAATGAACCAACCAATGTCAACTTTTGAAAAACCAGCTGCTCAACATGATGCTTAAGAACACATTTCTCTTATTTTCTTCTAATAGAAAGTTTGATGATTTTGTTTTAATGAATTGTTTTGATTTTATTTGTTTGTATCCGAAAAACTTTTAATAATAATAATATTAATTAATTTTTAATAATAATAGTAATAATAATTTTTTTTTGTTTTTTTTTTTTTTTTTTTTTTTTGATTTTTAAATTTGCAACCTCCTTTTTTATTTTAGTTATTTAAATTCTTTGGGGCCGTAGAGGATTGTCTAGTTTGCGTACAGGAAGCCGCATTGCTTGCGGCGTTTAATGTACCAGTTTGAGCCTGCGCTTGCACTAAAGCCTACACGTTCATTTCTGCGCAGCCCTTGATAGGAACAAAGGCGCTTAAGCAATTGGATTGATCTAACATCCACAAAGGTCGAGAACCCTCCATTTAATTTCACAAGTATAATACTACTTCTAACCTTATAAATGTGCAAGCAGAGCAATATCTAGAACACGGTTTATAGCCAAACATTTGGTAAATCCCGGTTTTGCTGTTCATTTTTTTGGTTGAATTGTTCATTGTATCGATGGCCCCTGAATCTTTATTACAATACTGACATCATCGATACCGTATGTAGTTTTTATGGAAAGCCTGGGTAAGGGTTTTGAATAAATAGCGCTTTAAGTTGTCTATGCCATCTATACTATGTTATAAATTCATGTTAGTGTGTAGACCAATGTAGCCGGAAGTAAATACCATCGATCAAAATCGATGAAAACTAAGGGCAAATTTTTAGACCCACAATTAATATCTTAGATCTTGATAGCAATTGGGGTCCAGATTGATATTTTTTTTTTTTTTTTTGCAATTTGGACAAAGGATCGATGGAGATTCTAGGCTAAGAAGTATATAAGATTTGAGGTTGTCATATGGTAAATTTCGACTTCGTCCATGGCTGCAGTATGGATAAAACGTTACCATGGCAGGTAGTATTCAACGGTCATGCATTCGATGCAACTTATGCATCATATATATGCATGTATGGTATGGAACCCATGACTACCAGGTACGACCAAATTATAATTAATTAATTAATTTAATTTAAAGACTTATCGATACGGTCCCAGTTTATGAGCAGCCACAAGTCTATAAAAACACTTTCAAACCTGGTTATTTAAAGTATAGGGTACACCACGATAAGGATAGAGTCTGTACCTATAGAGTTCATGAATGGATGACAAGCTTAAATTAATTGAATATTATTAAGATATGCCAGGATAATAATTAGTTCACAGATATCTTCTTAAGCTTAATTTCATCACCTGCAGGCTGCAAGTTGATTTATATACCGGTACCAGGTATACGATATCAGAGATGTACCATCCATATACTCAGTATGTATACTAATGCCATGTCATATTCAAGACTCAGTTCGTGATGAGGAAGGTTAGTGCGAGCAATCAGCATTCAAAGATTTATTTTATCGAACTAGGGATTTAACAGCTGTAGATATATGTTCAAAGAAGTGATTATCATCTCAGCATATACCATGGTATATGATACGCGAGAATTTCAATAATTAATTCAGTTTGAACTTGATGATAAAGATACGTTTAAATTAACCCCATAGTCTGGTTTAGTATGAAATTGTAGATCTTTCAATATACCTTCGAGCTAAATGTGCACCAAGCGCCGTTGAACCGTTGACTGCATCTACCTACAAGTACGGTACAGTCACAGTACCAGTGGTACCTTCATTCTATCAAAATTGATAGAAGATGCCTGGTGAGACAGTTAATGCTATTCCACAATAACAGAGCGTATGTATACTGTTATTACAAAGAGATGGTAACAATTTTTATTGGATGGATAAGGAAGGTGTTTGAAGATACATTCCATATAAATATTTAATCACACTAAATTCGTACCATCATATATAGTTATAGACCGAGCTACACTTTCACATTAAGTATTTCTGAATTCAAGCGATTATCAATATGCATAATACTATTCCAAGTTTAATATATATAGGATTGATTAATTATAAACAGTGTAATGATTTGATATTTTACTTAGTCTTTTAAAGTAATGTATTAAAGTCAAATTTTATTCAAGAAATTGATACCTTTATTGCGCGTAATAACTTTAGACTTATAGAATCACAGACAGGAAGATCATTATGTAAACCTGCATGGATTTGTAAACAATAATACGAAAATTTAATGCATTCGAGCACGTACGATCGATTATAATATATGGATACCAGCCCTTCCCCTGCAGCCATATTCTACTCAGGATACCTACTGCATATAAAAAAGAGGTGACATTCCATCAAATGTCAACAATGGTTTCCCCACACCATACCTGGTTACCATGGAGGCGGGTTTTAAAGTTATAGGCTGGATTCGTTGATTTTAAATGTTTTGATTATTCATGAATCGTGGACATCCGTGAAGGAGCGGATACTTTGTAATACGCTTTCGCTTTCTAAGAATTTCCCATATGGCAATAGTTAATATAGTCCTGGATATTTATTTATATTCGAGAGTTGCCTGATCAGAATTATGATTAAGTAATTATATATATATTTTGAAGATATTAATTCTTTATAGCAATTTTTTGTTAAAATTTGGTAGCATCACCACCACCACCATGTGCACCACCACCACTGCCATGGCCTAGGCAGCTGCAGATCTAGAGTTCCAATAGGGCTGAAAAATTTCAAAGACGCTGAATCCATGTTTGAAATTTTCAAATATAATTAAGTACGATAAAACATATGAAATCTAAATTAAGTAATTATGATTAAATTGTAATCTATAAATCTATAATCTAAGTATCTCACACACTTAAGCTAAACGGCGGCGATTTATCCGAATAGATACATCCACCAAAGAAAGAGAATATTTTATGATGCACAATATGTCTATTCGGATCTATAATCAATAAAGAAGAGTTCCTATACTATACATGTATACATGTAGCTGCCATGGTGTAGGTAAAAAAAACTATCGATCCGATCTATACCTCAAATTTCCGAAGCGGATAAGAATTTAAAGGCTCACCTATAGCTATCAGTCTTTAAGCAAAAAGCGGCATGCCGGTAATATAAATATCACCCCAGGTTATAAATGTAAATTAAAACCAGTTGTACCTATCTATCGCTAGGCCAATCTTGTATATTGGATATTGTAGCTAGCTTACAGTAGTATTACACAAGATCCAGCTGAGAGCGCCACCATAGGTATCTAATTAGTGGATCATTTCTAGAGCTGTGATGCTTAGAATCCATATTCATAAAAGCATTTAAAACAATAAAGTTTCAATGTAGCTTAACTTTATCAGGTAAGAACATAATAGATTAACATTAGCTGCAGATTCAAGCCACAATTTAATTAGCAAAATTTTAATGTTGCGCTTGAACTTGAGGCAGTTTTCAGCTTTGCATCAATAATGTATTACTCCTCGATGCAACTTAAACGGATCCATTAATTGTACCATGGCAGGTACCAGAAGGGTTTGATAAAAATTGAAAATCTAATTTTTTTATACTGCTAACAATAAAAGCTCCTAAAATTGAGGTTGTTCATGGTTCATTATATCATCCCAAGCTTCGAAACGCTATTGTCATCTCATACCCCATGGGGGAAGGATGTCGAGAGCTGATTTTCGCGTTTTTGTCATATCGAGCTAACACTGCCTTGCTTTAAACATTTGAGGCATATATACTCCATGGATAAAAAAGTTACAGATGCTATCAGAGTTGGTGTCATTGTGGTTTATAATAATAAAATAGCATGTAATTCTTTGGTATTCTTTAAATTGCAGATAGTTGCATTAATTGCACTAATTACTTCATTATTTTAAACCCTGTTACTCTACAGTGTAGTTTATACTGCAATCCAAAAATAACTTTAATCATGAAAAATGTTCATTATAATTAGCTCTGAAAGAAAATATTCTGTTTTTGGGAGTTTTAATCATAAGAAAACCAAGACTATAGTATATAATAAAGTTTTAATTCGCATGATCAATCGTGGATGCGCTTTAATTCTCCACAATTTGAATAAAAAAATAGCTTGCCAATCTGCACAACTAAAAACTATAATTTTTACAAAAATCTTAATCAACGTCGTCATCGTCATCTTGACTTAGACTTAATTTAGTTTTATGGGATTCAAAAAAAGAATTAATTCCCATTCCGTGGTACTCTGCTCAAAAACATATGGATAGTAAAATTACTACTGCTTGAGTGGGCTATTTTAGTCTTTAAGGTTGTAATTTTTTATGCCACAATTCCAAGCTTTATAAAACTGTAAGCGCCACAATCCTCTTCTAAGCACTGATTGTGATACTCCTGGATTATTATTTCCCCAATATTGATAATAGACAAGATATATAAAATATAAACTACCTTTTTTTTTTTTGTTCCCTTTCTTTCATCAATCATTCGAATTATTGTAAAGAACTTTGATTTTACACAAAAGAAGCACTTTCAGTATACATATATACCATTCTGATTTCACAAAAGAAAACTTTATCACAAATAAAGATATTTTTTGAGTTGCTAAAACTTTAATCATACCGCTCAAGCAAAAAAAATAATCCTGGGGGGTTTCAGTACTAAATACACGCGACGATTTTTTTTTCTCATTAGACTACTTGTTTAAGTAATTCAGCGATCCTAAGTCCAAGTTATTACACACTTTCAACTAAAACTAACCACAATTGCAATTGTAGATATTTTTTTTTTTTGGTTTTTTGAATTTTGTTTGATTATTTAGTATTTCAAAAATTTTGACGTTGTTTTTCAAATAATCGTTGCAAAAAAAAAAAATAATAAATAATAATCACAAGGGGTCAAATCATAATAACAATAATTACTCTAAATTCTGCTCAAGCTTACCTATCCACAGCTGCAAAAGTGAAAAGCTAGGTAACCGGGAGAGACGGTCAATAACGATCGAGTCACACGAAATATTCAAGGTTCAACCAACAGATTAAGATCAAATCAAATCATCCAATAGTTTAAAAGCGACACGCACAAATCTCTATTAGAACAGCTTGAGTCTTTTTGTGTTATCTACACCAGCGCTAGAACTAACGCCATAAAGGAGAAGAAAAAATTCTAACACCGACACAAGAAAAAAGTTTCTTTTTTTTTAATTCTTTTTCTACCCAATTTATCAAGCCGTTTACAACTGCTTAAAGACAGGATAATTTTCACTACTGTACACACCCGGTTCTCAATAATAATTATAATTTATAAGCTCTCGGATTTCCAGTAACTCCATTTTCCAGCAGCACACTATCAACAATTTTTTTCTTTTTTTAATACTACTACAAAAAAAACCCGTTAAATACTGCAGTATTTGCTCAGGAAATTTTCCAAAAAAACCATAGAAAAAAATCCGCCGAGTAAATTTTTTTTTTTTATTACCAGTATTTTAACAAACACAAGTTTAAATTTTCTTATACAGTAAATTTTATTGGTGCTTTAAATTTTACACAATTTTTCAACGTTAGAAATCAATTTTTTCTACAGCTAAGTTTCTCAACAAATTATTTATACTTTTGCATTTTCTCTTTCGAATCTTTTATTTTTTTTTTTTTTTTTCTGTGAATTCACAAGGAAAATCACCATTTTAGACTTTAGTCAACCTTTCTGGAAATTGTTATATTAAGAGAGCTTTATTCAACTAACCGACTATATTAAAGATTATCAAAGATGATGTTCTAACATAGTAGTAAAAGTGCTCAACTCTTTATTACTTTTTTGACTTTTTTGATATTACTATTTAATATACAGATTATCCAAAAAAAGTGAAGAATTAATCAACTCATTTTGAAATCTAAAGTAACGAACCAACCAATTAATATATACTCAATATTTTTTTTTAACGAATTTTCAATTATTGTTATAAAGAACAAACACAAACACTATAGCGATTCTATTAAATCTTCAAAACAACAATTAAAAGAAGTAATACTTGTATTTTTATATATCGAATTTTTTTTATTTATTTATTATCATTAAAAAAAAAAAAAAAAAAACATGTTACTGACAGCTTCACGAGATAACGACAAACCGATGAATAACGACAAACACATTAATGGAACTAGCGAGACTGTTCCGGTGCCAGTTCCTGATGATACAACACCAAAACCGGGATTTGCATCATTAGCACATACCAATAACAGCAGCAATAATAGTCATACGAAATTAAATGAATGTAATATTGAATTTGATCCCGATAGACCATTAGCAGCATATTCAGCAACATTATCAGCATCATCATCCTTATCAGGTTCAACACAACATATGGGGGATTCGCCTCCAATGTCATCAATGAGATTTAAACATTATCAAAAACCAACAGTTAGTGATATACCAGATTTAGTAAGATTATGCCAACAATATATTGAGGATCGAAATATTGAAGGTTTGGCTCGAATTGCAAGAAATCGAGGATTACCGCCTGCATATAGACAGTATGCTTGGCCGTTATTATTAAGTACACATCCACATGTAATTGAACCAAATTTAGTAAGAGAATTCCCAGTCGATGAAGAAGAAGAAGAAGAAGATTTGGATTCGAAACAAAAGATACCATTTAAAAAAATTAATAAAGATTTGGGTAGAATTAGAAAAAAGAAGGAACAACAAGGTAAAAATAGTGTTAATCAATCAAGTTTAACCACACCAGGTTCAGTATCACCGTCAAGTATTACAAGTAATAGTACTTGTAATGGGAGTGGGGTTAATGTTTCAAATGCTGTTAATGAATTTTTTAGTCAAACAATGGAAGATGAAAAATACAAAATTATTGAAACTTCTATTATAAAATTTTTGAAAAAATATGGTGATATTATTCCATATGATACTGCCATGGCTTATGCAGCTTGTGATTTAAGTGAATGGGTTAATCCAGTCTTTGAAATGGAACAAGCTATTAAACAAGGTAGTCAAGATTCTACACCAGATTTGACACCATTAGTTAAATGGGAAGATTCACAAACTGGTAAAGTTCAAGCTCCATTTGAAACAGTATTTGAACAATTATTAATTATGATGATGCATGCACCAAAACAAGAAGGTCCACAAGGACCATGCGATTCTCAATTCACTGAACGAATTTCTGAATTTTTAAGTGCAATGAGGCATATTGTACCAGAATTGGCAAAACATTTTGATGATGAAGATGTTTGGCAAGCAGTAGGGATTGAAGAATGGTTATTATATTGGATCAAATGGAATGGTGTTAGAGCATGGAGAAGTGAAGAACGAGCTAGAATGTGGGATATGTATTTGGGTTGGAGACCTTATCATGATAAAAGTGAATCTAGTTTTTTGGAAAGAAAACATGAAGAAGAATTGGGATTATCAAGTTTCCCATTTTGGAATCCTGTTGCATTAAAAAGTGACTCAATTTTAGATTGGCATCTGCAACATAAATTTATATGTATTGCAATGATTAAAAGTCAATATAATGTTTTGATGGAATTGGACCAATCCGAAACTAGACAATTTTTGACAAGATTTGCAAAATTAAAAGATTTGGAATCTATTGTTGAAGAAGGTGCTGAAATGTATCGTGCTTGGGTTGTTGAAGAAGAACATGATGGTGATGGTGAAGAATATTAAGTTCTTTTTATTTTTATTATTATTTATTTATTAGTGTTTTTTTTTTTTTTTTTCCTAGTTAAATCTATTAAAACAGCGTTTTTTTTTTTTTTGCTCTCTATATGTTTCTAATCAAATGTACATTAGCTATTGAAGCACTTTCGATAGTTTTTTCAAACCCTAATTTTTGATAGAATGGGAGCCCAGTTTTTGATGATTTAACAAATATCTTTTGTTTCCCATGGATAGTTAAATTATTAAACTTGAAAGGTGTACTAAACTTTGGAATTTCATTAATAGTACATTCTAATAATTTTTTACCTAATCCTTGACGTTGAAAATTTGGTTCAATAACAAAGATATCCAAATAACACATATCCATAGGTCTATAAACCCCTTTAGATACATTTTCATCTCCTAATGCTACCAATTGTTGTAAACTTTGATCATCATTTAATAATAAATCACCAACATCTTGAGGATCATCATCAAAATAATCATCAAACTTATCATTATCAATAGGATGTCTTTTACCCCAGATATTAAATTCCCATAATTCTTCAATATAATATTGTAATTTAAATAACCAAGTTTGCAATACTTGACATAATGATCGTGGTTGATCAAGGTAGTGTGCATATTGCCAAATACATAACCCTACAATCTGATCATCTTTAAAAAGGATATATGATCTAGCATGTGGTGTTAACATCTTAAGATGGAGATATCGACGCCATGATGAGATTAATAAATGTTTATTTGATGGGTTATCTAATGAATATGGTGCCCACCATGGTGATAATTCTTTTGAAAAACTTTTGATTGATAATTCTGAAAGTTTGTTTAGTGTTGGCTGAGTTATAAGATATTGATTGATCGGTTGTATATCTATGTTGCTCATTCTTTATTTGAAAAAATTATAATGTAGTATTTTTAATGATATTTCTACTCTATTGTTTTGACTCTATATGGTGATTATAATATAGTGTAAAGGTATAAGTATGCCAACGAGGTGTGAAGGAATAATGGGTTTGTTGTGGATAAAAAATGTACTGTTGTCTTAGTGCAAAAAAAATAAAAAAATAAAAAAAGTGATCGCCATCATGGATGCATGATAAATTTTTGTTTTTTATTTTTCAGAAGCAGTGCAGTGGTAAGGTCGAACTTTTAAGCATACTAATAGCCGTATTACAGATTAAGGGTTACTAAACATCATTTTGCGTGTACAAGTATATATGGATCTACTATAGTGTAGTTTTTTAAGCTGTGGTAATTAAATTTTAAGCCGCAGAGATTCATGTTGTAGCTATCGCAGACCAATCTGATCTATTGAGGTTTTGTAGTGTACAATGTTTATTCCTATAAATTGTACCTAACTAGTTACAGCTGTACTCTGCTAGTTGTTTATTTAGAACCAGTTCTATAGTATATTATAGAATATTTACATATGGGACGTCGCGGTCGATCGACATGCGGCTCAATCGAAAGAATGCATCTGCAAACAATAACAATAGAAGAAACTTTAGGTTTGTTTAAGAGATCATTGAGTATATTCAAACCTTGTGAATTGAATGTTTTATTGCATATGGGCATTATAGATTATATAAACACTGAAAAGCAATATATATATCCATGTGGTGTATGTGAGATCTATTCTCAAACACTCAACACTTGTAAAGCATGTAAACAATGAGAAAGGTACCTATAATTTATAAACCACTTTGTTATCATGGCGGCATTTGGTCCGACAAATATACAGTGAAATAAATATATATGTTATGACAGGGCTAGATAGCTAGTTTTAACATATACCCTTATGGATGCAATGAAAGTATGTACAAGTATCTGTTTATCACTTAGATCTTCTGGAATTATTGAACCATTGCTATGACTTTTAAGAATCTTTTGGCACTAGTTTGAAGGTTGGGGGGGACCATAATCTACATGTTTAGTTTAATCGATTAGATTAAAGTATTTTTTTTTTTTTTTTACTAAAATTGATAAGAAAATTGCTATTATATAATATATTAAAAATTACACGACAAAAGAGAATATTAAATAAAAATAAAAAAAAAGAAACACCAGCGAAAAAACTAAATGAAGAAAACCCATTGCTCATAAACGAATATAAAAACCTACCTTCGATTAAATAAGGTGGTACTGGTTATAAAAGGGGAGAAGGTGTTAGTGTGTAGAAGCAGTAGCTGGTTGGTAAGGTTTAAATTTATGATAATCTCCAATATAAACTTGTCTTCTAACCGTACTAGTAAAAGCTACTGCTTCAGGTCGTGAAATCAATCCATTGATAATAGTATGATACCTATGACTTTTAGTCAAAATTTTGTGTCTATTGTTCATTTTTGAAGCTTCTTTCTTTTGAAATTCTAGTTCACTAATATCATCAATTTCATCAGTATCTGAATCCACTAAATAAAAATCATCTCCTCCCTTTGCTACTCCTAATCCCAAATTACTTGGTGCGGTGCTAACAAATGTCGGTCTCAAACTATCTGTTGAATACCCAGATAAATAGGATGATGTGGATGATGTAGACGTTGACAATGGTGGTGGTGGTGGTGCTCTCATTACACATGTTGGAGAAGGTACAGTGATCTGAACCGCTACTGCCTCTAATGCTGCACTAGTATCCTCATAATCGAATAATGTATCGTCTAGGTTGTTATCTTCATGCAGTCGACTTGAAAAATTACTATTTTGGGCTTCTTTGTTGTGCTCGTTCTGATTAGTATGATGGTCGTTGTGATGATGATAAGATTGGCTGCTGCAATGGTCTAAATTAATGTTTGAATTATTATAATCATTATTATTATTATCGTCTAGTTTTTTGTGACTGTAGTTTGGGATATGATCAGCATGTTTTGGTGTTAATTTCGGAAAATTTGAAGTTGAACATGTAGGTGAGTTTAGTGTTTGAATAATAGGTACTGATGGAGTTGAATTTATGCTTGATTGATGGCTTGATGTAGGTAATTTCTTATAACTAGCGCCCATTAATTTGTTTTATAGTTCTATCTCTGTACTTTTTGATGTTATTATTTTTCTATTTAAACTAACTGGTATATATGTCGCAGTGGTAGTTAAGGGTATTGACTAGATAATTAGAATGATGTAGTTGAAAAGGAAATAAGAGAAACGAATAAACAAAAGTAGAATGCTTCCCAAGAAGGTCAAGCTTTTTTTTTTTTTGTCCGGTATTCTACATTTATTTATATAATTTTTGTTCTTCCTTTCTTCATTGAAACATAAGTGACCCGGTTGTTTTTATTTTTATTTTTTTTATTTTTTTAATTTTTAACGTATACAATATGTGCATTTTAAAGTTTCACTCTTGTTTGTTTGTTTATTATTATGATAATTATTTATATTCACCGTAGGCACGATCAAGTTGTGAACGAACGATTTAAAACCAAATTATCATCTAACAACCAGGCGGTTCATCAATTTGCCATATGCACGTTTTCAACAATTGTCAAAATAATCCCCTATTATCATCTTGATTTTAAACCAGAGAATGCATTTATAATGTACTGCTTTCTTGTTAATTTCTCAAAGGGGAATTTCAAGCATTGAAGTTTTGGAAATTTTTTTTTTTTTTTTTTTGGGAAGCTTTTGTATAAACTATAAAGGTGATTGGGCACTTATGAGACTCAAAGTTTTGTAGACAAACAAACATTTGACAGTACATTGTGCCTAGAAAAAAAAAAATTAAATTTTCAAGTAAAATGTGCTTTATTTGGTAGTATATATGTGAACTGTTTAAATTCTAAAGGTGACCAAATTAAGAATAGTTTTGAATGTTTCAACTAGTAGCATGCATGCATGCATGATCATGGAAAAAAACAAAAAGTCAAAATCAGCACATAAATGTACTGTATACAGTATAGTGAAAGATAATGACTGCTTATTATTCTACTTGTGCTGCTATTGCTGATTTTATTGTCATGATCATAATCGATGCATGCATTCATGAATATTGACGGAAGAATGTTCGTTTACCAATATTACAAACTTATATGGTAACAAATATATCTAAAAAACAATCAGGAAAAACACAAAAAAAAATTGAGGAAGGAGAGGAGGAGGGGAAGGGTCAATTTAGTATGGACTGATTGAACATCTCGAGAATAGAGTTTTTTAAAACCTTTTTTTATATTATAAACGTAGGGGTACTATATATAGATAATGTTAAACATGCATATGATATCACACAAATTTCCAAACAAAATATTTTGGGTTCAAAAAGGATGCCAAAACTTTACATATATCTTTCAAACAGTCTTAACTAAATTTTGCTCACTTATACTATAGCTTATAAAGTAATACTAGTAATTCTACGTACTAGCTGCAATGTATCAAATATAGCAATTTTTCTACAAAATATTCAACAAGCCATTAGACATACACAACTCATACTTTTTGCTCATTGACTAAATACATATAATATATATATATATACTGCGAATTCTCCAAATCCTCCTTATCATCTGGTAGGAAATTTTCCCATGCACACTAATGTACAATTTATGTGGTCCTTAAATTATTCTTTTGAAGGAGGTAATCGGATTCTATTCATAGTTCCATTAACAGTTTCTTTATCATCTCTAATATCCATATAATAATGTAACATTTCAAATCCAAGTTTTTTATATAATGGAATACCTTCTAAACTAGCTTTTAATAAAAATTTCTGTGGTCCAAAAGTTTTCACTCCTTTATATTCAAATTCAACATTAGAATATTTAATATTATTCATACAATAATTTAAGAATTGAGTGCCTAAACCTTTTCTTTGATATTCTGGTAAAATCACAAACATTTTTAAATAAACACATTCATCTTCACTATAAGGAGCTTCAACTAATTCATCAAAGCTTTTTTTTGAACATTTTTCATAGTATTCTGATGTTGGTTTTGGTATAGGATAATCTGATTGACTTTCACATAATGTATAATATTCATTCATTCTAGAATTGTTTATTGGATGATAATTTGAATTTTTAAATTCCCATTTATCTATTAAAACATAATATAAACCCAAAATATATCTTTTCAATTTGAATAATAACCCAGTCTTTTGTAATTGCTTGTTTGTTTCTTGTGCTAATGGTTTAGGTAACCCCCATTCAGAATATCCAATTAAATCACCATTGGACTGATCATATAATCCATAATAGATTGTATCATCGCATAAGATTCTATAACGTTGATCTCTTGCCCATGTTCTTACTAATAGTTTATAATTATATGCTCGTTTGATCAATTCATTTAATCTATCTCTAGGATCTTTGATATTTTGTCGAACATATGAATGATCGTTATTAAATTGAAAATCTGGACCCCACCACCACCACATTAATGGCTCTTGTTCGAAACTTCTCACAACAACATCGCCTAGTTCAACTGCATCTTTCCAAGTAAATTGTTTTGGCATGATTGGTTTAGCAATGGCTTTACCATCACCTTTAAATGTCATTTCTACTCCCTCTAGTGAATTCATTATTTTAATGTATTATAGTTTGTTTTCGTAATAATGTTGGTTATATTAATCTATCAATTAGGTTATTCTATAGGCTTAAAAAACTCAGCGCTTACTTTTATTATTTGTATGTTTTGCCACTCTTTTTTTTTTTTTTTTTTTTTTTTTTTTTTTTTAAAAAGTTAATTATTTTAAAAAAAAAAATAAAAACCCCAAATTCTATCAATGGCGTATAAATAGTTTAACTATACTGACTTGGTATTTCAATATCCAAAATTGTACAGTTAGGACTTTGAAAGTAAACAAATTCTTGAACTTTTGATTTTTTTGAATTGAAAAATTCACTCTATGTGGGGTAGACCTCTTCTTATATACCTCCATAATTTTTCAAGCCGCCGGAGGGGGGCTACCAAGAAAAATAATAAAAAATTAGTACTATAAGATGGCTTGTCTCACTTAATGTGATACCGATAGAGTCATCACTTCTAGCTAGGCCATGATCGATGCGCATTAAAGCTCAGTGTGATGGGTAATTACGAGTGCTTAAAGGCTAAACTTTCCACCAAGCTTTAAAACTTGATGGTACAGAACTAGATTGGTGCAGGTTACACCTTCTTTACTAGTATAAGAATAATGTCGCAACGCGTTAAATTTTTTTTTAAGCATGTTTTATTATTACCCAAATGATCGATATCTTGCATTAAAATTAACGGTCAATGATCAGCGATTTTAATGACGCGTTACGTTGTTGACTTTTTCAACTATATATATTGTGGGCTTTGCGAGCGGTAATATTGTTAGGATAGCTTTTTATAGTTGTTTTGCCGTTAGATGTTAACGATATTACATTTTCCAACGTCTTATCATTTTTAAGCATGCGATGTAAGGTTAACTAGTGCATACATTTGTGAATAAAACGTACTAAATCTTAAGAGTTAGCGAAAAGCAGTTTTAAAGGACTGTACATAGTATATATATCGATCATACTTGGGTACCAATACCAATTAAATAAAATTTCTGCTCGAGGTAATACGGCCGGATACAATTGAATATATATAATACAGCACTTGTGTAATGTACAGGGCATGGATGCTTAAGCTTTATTTTTTAGCTAGCTAGGCTCTTTGAGTTCTGAAATTGCTATTGCAACTATAACTAGTACTATCCATTTGACTAATTAATTATATTTTTGAATATATATATATAGTAAATGCTTTAAAATCTCAGTGAATGTGGTGCATTATTGATGCAAGCTAACGTAAATGTGATCCGTAAAAAGCAGGTAACAGAGAATCCGGAACTAAATATTCTGAAAATATTTAATTAGAAACTTTGGAATTTCAATAATACCAAATCAATCCGTCTGAATTAATTATTGAAATGAAATGACTAATTTGGTTACTATTATAATAAAATGAACAAAGTTGGATATATCTTGTAGAGTCACTATAGATGTGGGAAATTGTTGACTAAACTTTGAAGTTCTGATGATACCCTGTCAACGAGCAAACGGAAATGAAATGACTAATTGACCAAACTTCTAACAATTTAAAACATTGGAGATATTTGTTCAGTCATTAGATTTAATTGTGACCGTATGATATATATATACCACTTTAACTATCACTCTATTATATACGGTTGCAAAAATCGCACCTACTACATGGATGTAGGTGCATCGATTCATGATGCTATGACGAAAGACAAGCAGCATGCAACATAGTTTATATTATTACGAACATTGCAACAATTTAGATTATTCTCAGTATATTTGAATTTACTCGGTAGACCAACTATTGATGAAGAGTTAATACCTGTGACCCACGCTACCCTTAAAACAGTATGTTTGAACTATGTGTATTAAAATAATAGGTCATTAAACGATGTAAACTTTTACAGAAACACTACTTCATTCTTCTTTTTGCTAAGAATATATATATAAACAATCATAATCATATACAAAAACTTTACAGAAAAAAAAACAAAAGAATCACAATCAAAATGAAAAATCAATCAAAGCAGTTCAAAAACAAAAGTTTTAAACTATTGAAAAAAATAATAATTAGTATTATTGGGTCATTAAAAAAAACAAAACGTAATCACAATTAAAACAAAAAAAATAAAGTACTTAATTTTTTTGTCTTTACTTTATATAATATTCATAAACAACTTTTTTTCTTTTTTCTTAATAACAAAAATAGATATAACAAAATTTCTATAATATATCAAATGCAATCAAATCAATTCTATTCTTTCTTTTTTTCTTGTTGTTTTACTTGTTTTTGTTGTGCTTGTTGAGCTTCTTGCTGAGCAGCAGCTGGATGAGCTTCACCACCAACACCTGCTACACCAGGAGCAGCAGCAGCTGCCGCAGCTGCTGCAACTACTTCACCTGCTTTCTTTTCTCTTGCATCAGCAACTGGCTGAATCTTTTCAGAATCTGAATACCAATCATTTGTTAAAGCTTCCAAATTCATTTCAGTATTTTTCAAAATATTAGCCTTTTCTTTTGCCCATTCTTTAACAACATCTTGAAACCCAGCTTGCCATTTTTTATCATGTAATTCTCTTAATTTTGATTCTTTTGCTAATCGTTCTTCTTCTTGAGCCATCCATTCCATATGTTTCAAATCATCACTTGAAGGTTCATAAATATGCCAAATTGTATAATGAGGTAACCCAACAACACTCATCCCCATTCTCTTACACATTTTACCAAACCCTTCGGTTTCTGCATGCTTTTCAAATGAAAATGCTGGGAAATGTGCACCATATCTAAAAACACTTGCTTTTGCTAAAATTGAAACACCACCAATCCCATCTAATTCCATTTCAACTGATGGATCACCATATGGATCTCTCAAATATGCCAAATGAGGTCTCCAAGTTGCATATTCAACATAACCTTCAACAATAACTGCATCTTCATCTAATTGATCAGCTAATTGTAATGAAGTTTCTGATTCTTGCCATGAATTCAAATCATATGGTTGTTCATTACCCAACCAATCTGGTAAAGGTCTCCAAACATTCGGAACAATAACCTCTTTATTATGACCCATCAAATCTTCCAAAATAGTTGGTGGAACTGTTTGAACATCTGCATCTCTCCAATAAACCCATGAATGATCTGGTTTTAATGCAACACTTAATAACCAATTTCTAGCTCTTGCCATTAATTTTCTTCTTGGTCCTTGCGCAGCAAAACCATGACGATCTGAAAACCCTTGACCAATAGCTTGACCAAAATCTTTTTCATAAATATCAATAGAACCAAATCGTTTAGTAACATCTTTTTGTTCTTGAGCTTTTTGTAAATGTTGATTTAATACTTTCAAAGTATTATCTTTTGAATCAGACACTAAAAATGCCATATCGATCAAGTTATGTGGGTATGTTAAATTATTCATATGATCAAAAAACATTTGTAAATGTGCTTCAGCATCTCTTAATGGAACTAAAAATAAGACTCTTTCATTATTTTCCCAACCTCTACCTGTTCCTTTTGAATTTGTTAGATCATAATGAACTACAGATGGAATATCTGGATCATCAACCATTTCCGTCAGACCCATGAAACTTCTACCTATTAATGTTAATATTATACATAGCGCTCCAATAGGGAGTAGCCATAGCAGTTTATTTTGCCTTGATTTCATAGTCTTTTTCCTGTATGAATAGTTAGTAAAAGGTCCTGATAATAACATTCTTCATTTAAAAAAAAAAAAAATATATATTTTCATTGAAGAATTGTAATTGTAAATGAGTGTGAATAGTTAAGTAAGAAAAATATTGCTTTAAAATTGAATTGAATAAAAAAAAAACCGAATCTCAAAAACATACAAAAGGAGCCTAGATCTTAGACAAAGAGGTTGAAATTTAGCGTGTGTTCAATCTTAAAGTGTACCGACACGGTGGTATTAATAAATGTATTTTTTTTTTTTTTTATCCACCAACAAAGCACCACTTCATAAACCTTTTTTTTTTTTAAAAAAAAAAAGCACACCGTCAACTATTGATTTCTCATTCTCTAAGCATTTGATCTAGCATTCACATGGTATCATTCGAGATTTTCGACTTTTGACAATGTTTTTCTGAATACTTAAACCTTCAATCCATGTAATACACAACAGTGAGGAATAAATATACATACCTATTATTACTTGTCGGAATACCTCCATTCATTGTGTTTGTGTTGTGAGTATACTTTAATTTACCGTCTTTTTGTAACCGTAACTTTGTTGTCGTGTACTCTTTGATCTAGACGGCAGTGATAAATTTTATCATAAAACTATAGATCACCAACTTTATCGATTATAAGTTGAAGTTATAGAATAAGCTGTCGTTTGTTAGTATTAATACGTTAGTGTAGTGTTCTAAATTTATCGAAACTAATATAAGAACACGATGCAAAAAATAATAATGATATGAAAGTTTCGTTCAACAGATAATATATGATGCCTTTATTTCGTTAAAACTGATTTATGCAAATATTATATTCAGTAATGTTGCCGTCAATATTTACTAAATCCTGGCGTCTAGAAGTACCAAATGATTTGTTGTCAGTCTTCTTTTTTTCTATTCAAATTCTTCAGTCCAAACTAACAAAGCTTCTTGAAATCTTTCACTTCTCGTAACTGTGTCGTAAACTTTTTAAAAAAAAAAAATCAAATCAAAGAAAGAAATGATTCCTTCTATCTTGTCTGGCGTTTAAAGAAAGTAAAAAAAAATTCAAAAATGTCGTTTTATTCCAAATGATTGACAGGAGTAAAAAGTTAGAAAAAAAAAAAAAAAGGTTTGTTGTGTGAAAAAATTCAAACGTGTCCCCTTAAGCACACCTTTATTAGAGGATATTATGTTGTGATAGAATACTTTATTTATTGATTGTGTGCGCTGGCTAGAACTGCGCTGTACTATCTGTCCCTGGTTATGAAAAATTCTGTGATCCGCCAGCCTTTTTTTTTTTTTTTTTTTTTTTTCACACTCTAAAATTTTCTTCTATTCTTTCTTTGAGCTGATTTATGATTTACTTTGATCCAAGCTAAGCAGGGTAAAGATCTATTTTTCTCTTATAATAGTTCCCCTTCAAGTCTCAGATGCAGCAGGTAATAGTGAGATTTGATTTATGCTTGAAGGAACTTCTAGATTAGAGTAAATCCAATAGTTAGATTATATTTAGAATATTTTTTTGTCTTTCTCACACACTCTATTTACGGCCAAAATTCTATCCATATTTAAAATTTTCTGTCTAGGTTGTTCACTAATAATAGTTTTCTACGCTTTTGATAAATTATTATACTATCTATATATTTTTTTCATTATGAATTGGTGAGCTTAAAATTTTAATTAGTTTTGATAGAATTTATATTGGTATTATTAAAAACATTCAACGCTATCTTGATACTATATGTATGAAGTTTAAAAGGGCGCAAACTGCTGCTATCTTTTTAAAACTACGTAATCAAATTAATTTTTAGGTTAATAAAATATTTACAAAGCTTAAATTACATTCTAGCAACCACCTATAGGCAACCGG
This sequence comes from Blastobotrys buckinghamii (nom. inval.), assembly GCA_030579975.1. Taxonomy (NCBI): domain Eukaryota; kingdom Fungi; phylum Ascomycota; class Dipodascomycetes; order Dipodascales; family Trichomonascaceae; genus Blastobotrys; species Blastobotrys buckinghamii (nom. inval.). Next base: position 154,969 of record JAKTSB010000013.1, read on the forward strand.
TGCCCAAAGTATTACTACCTTCTCCCATCTATAACCATGTAAAGCTATTGGAATTTTATTATTGGTATAGATACTTTAAATTGAATAAACTTAAGCTTGGGCATTAATTTTGAAAACTTGAGATTTGAATTTAAAACGCTATAAGTTGGGTGACCTAAAAAGGCAGATTTTTACTAAAAATGGCTTTTCTAAGCTCAGCTTTACTCAAAAGAAGCAATCAGTCATGATATCAGAGATGAATAAATTCCTTTAAACGAATGTAAGCTTGTATACGCGTACGTCTTAAAACTATAGGATCCCACACCAGTGGATCAAAGCTAGTGAAACTTAAAACAAGGAAGAATGTTCAGGTCATAATTGAAAAAAAAAATTTTTTCAACGCGAGCTCTATATATATATATATAGTATTTAGAAATTTAATTCAAGTGTTAAGATTACAATAATAAATTTTAATTAAACTATAGTAAAATTCGGATATCAGCTTACCTATACCTCTATCCAATATTTATTTCATAGTTGGATATATCGGTATATCCATAAAATTTAAATTGGCCAAGTGTACTGATAATGAGAGCTCGGCTGAAATAGTAGGATCTAGTCTAGGGGTAATTTAGTGCAGGAACCAATGAAACCGCTGCATATTTGATTATTCCATCGACCTCAGGTTGTTCCAGCTCTCAAAAGCTTCCTCGATTACGCGATCCAAATAAGCGCAGTGTGAGCTCGTGTCAGCATTTGCAGAATTACAAATAAATTTCACCATAAATAGAATTTTACAAGAAATTAGGAGGGACGTCGCGATTCAGTCTAGAAGCTTGTCAAAGCGACGCCACGTTCTTCGGCTGTATCGATCGATGATGAATGGCTTGATTTGGTGCCCCGCCATTCAAGCTCACCTAACCATTACGTGGCTTATAAGTCGACCGATAGTTCAATGAGGTTGTCTAATATGGATATTCACGCCAGCATATCAATACATTAGGTGGTTTATATTAGTGTGTGCCTTTGATAATAGGAAACACTTATAATCTGGATACTGCATGCTGATGAACTTGATTGTATTTTGAATATACAGGTTCTCAGCACTAATTAGGCTATATTTTTAAATCGAGAAAAATACGATCAAAATACAATTTATTGTTATAAATAGGTGCTACTATTTAACATTATATCTAAGTTATAAGCTATATATATAGTATCGATATACAGTATTATGTTTTAAGCTATAGAAATCGGTGCTTTAAATTTAGAAGTTCTAATCCAGGTACTAACGTTTTCAAATCGAACCATTTAACCTTATTTGGTTTTGAATCTTCGGTATCGATGATATACCCTTAGAATAAGCATAAATTATAAATCTCCACTACTTATTATATCAGCAAGCTGTGCAATATTCATCTCTAAAGTACCATTATAGTATGCAGCGATGAAATTTCCGAGAGGTACCGTCACTAATTCATTTATACATTTCAGCCCTGTAGAGGTTGGCATCAGCTGAAATATCTGTCTCGGCGAGCCTTGTGTATAGGTAATATTGGTTGTAGTATACGTAGTTCAGTTATATTATTCGAATCCAGATCATGAGCCAACTGCTACTTTGAGTTCACCGTCAAAAATTGGACCTAAAGTTGTCGAACCCAAAATAGGAAACCCCCAGTCGCTGGCCGCCCCTTCAGTAAAAATGAAAATTTTAGAAACTTATCAGTCACAAAAAAGCTAGCTATGTATCTATATTGAATAAGTATTAAGATTATAAGAAATGCTCACCTTTGATAATAGCTCTGGCTGAATATACAAAATTCTGTTAAAGACTTCTCTACTAAATTGCTGAATTGATTTGTTTGTGCGCATGGATGGTGTTGCGAGTACTATTAAATAAACTCAATAAAGTTCTGTGAAATATTTTTTCCTAATATGCATGGGCTAGCTATTGGAGGTTTCCGATTTTAGATTCGACAACCCTTATATATATATATATATTATAACCTTTGACGGTGCAAAAGTTTGATTCCTGCTAGTTCCAGCCTAGGTTATGTCTTACGAGCTAGCTAGGATGCATGGCTTCATTATTGCTATTAACAATCATAATAGTTGTGGAGTTGAATTATCTTCACTTTAAAATTGCAAAACCATAGATGAATCCAGGATATTATAATTATAATAGTGAGCTCCATATAATGGGCTTACTGCTTCATGTTTGTTTGCTATGGTTTAAGGCTTAACCTGAAAAATTTCTTCTCAGGTTTATGCTTATTGTGCATATGCTTTACCAGATTAAAAATAGCCGCATAAGGGGCTCAAGCGTGTCCATGGTCCAGATTGTTACACCCGTAGAAGATTTATAAAAAAAAAATTCCTAGGTCTAAGCGCTAGCAATGCTTAATGCGTAACGCTTTTGTGTGGCTGACCCAAACACTAGTGCTTGTTAACTTCATGCGTGGCTAACTTTTTGGGAGCAAACACTACCAAATAGAAAAATTTCATCACCACAAATTTCAAACACGCTTAATACAAAAAAACACACGCATTTATACTAATTTTTTCATCTTTTATCTCAAGATCTCTAAATAAATTCTTATCGCCAATAAACCAAAGTTTAGAAAAAAACAACAATGATTTGTGGTATAACTGGAGAACCTACCGAATCACCGGTCGTTAATACAAAGACTGGCCATATTTACGAGAAAAGATTAATAGAATCATATATTAATGAAAAAAACGCCGATCCAGTTACAGGTATTGAAACCTCATTAGAAGATTTGATAGAAATTAAAGATCAGCAACCAATTGTTAGGCCTAGACCTGGAAGTTTGACGTCTATACCATCATTATTAACTTCATTACAAACTGAATGGGACTCAATAGTGTTGGAAACTTTTCAATTAAAGAAACAATTAATAGAAGCAAAGAAAGAATTATCATCGGCATTGTATCATCATGATGCAGCGGTTAGGGTAGCTGCAAGATTACAAAAAGAAAGAGATGAAGCAAGAAAGGCATTAAGTGAATTAACAACAAGTTTAGGTCAATCAGCGCCGCAATATAATAATAATACTAATGATACCGCCGCGCAAGCCGCCGCAGATGCGGCTCAAAATGATACCGATGTTACTATGCAGGAATCTTCACAATCACAATCAATCCCACAAAATATAGTTGATACATTTAAACAATATAAAGAATCATTACCACCAAGAAAGAAACGGCCAGTTAGCGAGAAATTAAAACAACCTGAAGAAATTCAATCTTTTAAAAACACATCAAAGACAAAACAGTTATTTACATCTGTTTTATCTTCTAATTTAGATTTGAAAGATGGTAAAGTTTTGACCGGTGGTGGTAAAAGTCAGGCAGGCATTTATTCATTAAATGATGAATTATTATTAGCAACTGTTAAGTGTGGCAATATTGTTACGTCAGTATGTTATGAATCCTTATTAACAGAATCAAATAATTTTTATGTTGGTTTAAAAGATGGGAAAGTTGAGAAATATATTGAACAAGATGGTGAATATAATCAATTATATTCAGCGGATTTTGGTCATTCCAAGATTATAAAATTAGTAAGTCATCCTGCTAATAAAATTTCTAATAATGATTTATTATTTAGCTGTTCAAGTGATAAAGTTGTATTAAGTTCTGGTGAAGAATCAGTATGGAGTTATGAGAATTCAGATGGTATTGCAAACATTGCAATTCACCCAGATGGGTTGATTTTAGCTGTTGCTTTACAATCAAATAAAATTGAAATGATCAGTTTAGAAACAGGTGAAATATCACATACTTTTGAAAACGATGATGAGAATATACATTCCATTGATATGAATGAAAATGGATATAACATGGCTGTTGCAAGTGATGCTAAATTGAATATTTATCATCTGGGTAAAACTAATATCAGTCAATCTTTAGAGCTAGCTCATGTTTTATCAGTAAAATTTGATTATTCTGGTAAATATATGACAGTAGCATTGAAATCTGGTGAAATTGAAGCATACAATTATAATAAACAATCCAAATCATGGGAAAAGATTCTAGATTCTAAAATTGCTGGAGTGATTGCATCAATTTGGGATACTGATGCTTCAAGGTTGGTATCAATCACCTCGAAAGGTGTAATCAATGCATTATTCTAATAATAATAAATATTTATAAATAAAAACAATATATTTTCTCTATCTAGTATAAATAAGTTTTAAGAATATGATCAACCTAATAAACCTTAATAATCTAATGGTCTGCTTGATACACGAATTTGACTTGATGGAACTCGTGGCTTTGGTGGATTGGTGGATGGGCCAGAATTAGACATTTTGGAGCTAACTGTTCTTGAACTTGATCGAATAGTTGGTTTTGGTCTACCAGCATTATTTCGATTCTTAACAACATTCAAAGGACCAGTTGGTGATGTTGAAGTTTCATTAGTAACACCCGGGACTAATACAACAGGAACTTGTGTACCAGACACAGTTCTAGCAGTTGGCCCTGTCTTTGCAGGTGGTTCAGTTGCAGATCTTAAACCTGGTTGGTTATTAGCCTCAAATCGATGTTCCAATTTATATGGAGAACCATTTGGATGATTCTGCTTAGCACTTGATGGTAATCTTCTTTTTGGGCCCTTTGCTCGATTCTTTGTCATATGTTTCAATTGATTCTTTTGATGTTCTGGCATAGAAAATGATGCACTTGGAGCTAATTCAAAAGTATTAGCCTTTTTAACTGGTTGATCTGGTGGTGGTGGACCCATTGCCAAAACATTCGATAAATCATTATGAAATGTATGTGCCTTTCTTGGTCCTTTTGGCGAATTGTTACTGCTATTATTACCAAATGGTGAGTTTCTTGGTGATGAAGATGAAAAATTTGGAGGTGTTTGAGGTGTTTGAGGTGATGCCTTTTTAGTAATAGCTTCAGTACCAAAATAATCTGGTTCTTCTTCTTCAATAACTTGATTGTGTCTTAACGCGCCTTTTGCAGCTAATAACCGTTCTTTAACTGCATCAGAAGCATGGAATTTTTCTGTATTGGATCTTCTTAAAGTAGACTTTACCTGTTCCAAGGTTTCTTTAGCTTCATCTTTTGGTTCATATCTATTAGTAACTTGATGTCTTAACGATCTTAATCTTTCAATTGCTTCTGGTGATGGCTTGTTACCTGGTGATGGTTTTGGTGGTAATGGCCTCAAAGATCGTTGTCTCATAATAGCTGGTGGTAAATTATCTTCATCATCTTTTGGTGAATTATTTGAAGATATTGATGCATAAGGTGAACTATTGCCATATAATGGTTTATTTTCTCTTGCTAAATCTAATGGAGATGATAATTTTGGTCGATCAAAACTTTGAGTTCTTGAATGATTATTTGATAATTGTGATTGAGGAGTTCTTGATGGTGAGCGGACTAATGTACCTGCTCGAACCAATCCTTGTTCTGGGGTTGGTGGACCATTCTTTTTCAATGCACTTTCTAACCATGTCGGTTGTCTTACTGGACTCCATCTTCTTGTATCATTAGCTAGTGGTGAGGAGCTATTTGGCTGTAATGGTCTTGTAGATCTTAATGGAGTATCTTCATCATCCAGCTTTTTACCAACTAATGATGCAGGTTTAGATGGTTGTGTTGGTGGGGTTCGTTTAACTAGCTCATTTGAATTTATTTCTAATGGACTATTTTCATTTGATGGTACACTTTTTGGACTTTCATCTTTTAATGAAATTCTTTGTAATGGAGTGCTTAAATCATTTGGTGAATTAGTATTACTCAATGGTGAGCTAATATTTTTTGGTGAGTTAATATTATTTGGTGAGTTAGTAGTAGTTTTTGGTGAGTTAAAACTTTTTGGCGAATAACTGTTATTAATAGCTGGCTCATTAGGTATTGATGATAAGGAACCATTTCTTTCTCGATTATTAATATCAGATGGACTATTAGTATTGCTACTGTTATTACTTCGAATTGATTGATTACTATTGACAGATCTTAGACTTGGACTAGCCCTCAAACTTGGACTTGCCTTTAATGTATCACCTCTTTTTAACATTGCAGATCTAATGAACCCACCTCTTGTAGGAGATTCGTGTCGAGTTGGTGACCTACTTGCCAAAAAGCTACCTGCATTTGCTGATGGTGATGATGTTCTATTTAAAATAGATGACGATCGATCCAAATCTATGCTACTGCTTTGTCTGTGTAAATTTGGTGGATTTGATATACTAGCCATACTAGAAGATTTAACATGACCTCTTGATCTACTCCATGATCTTTCTCTCAAATCATCAGCTATATTATTAACATTACTACCATGAGCAGCTGGAGAATTCTCTCGAGATTCTTTTCTTGCTTCACGATCTAAGACACTTTTTATACCTGCCAAATTATAAGATGATACTGGTCTGGATGGTCTTTCTACTTCATCCTCCCGTTTTTCCTTATATGATGCAAATGCTGTTGAAATTGGTCGTGATGGTTTTGGTGGTATTGGTTTAGTAGATGTAATAGGTAATGATTTTGATGGTAAACGTTCATAAGTAGTTGATTTTTCTGATTCAACAATTTTTTTAGGTTGGTCTTCATCAGAATCATCTTTAATACTGCTAGATTGTTTGAAAGGTATAGGAGACTTTCTAGTTTGTAATGGCACTGTTGGTTTCTGATAACTTTTTTGTTGTGGAGTCTTTTTAAGTTCTGAAGGTTCATTATAATCTTCATCATCATCAATGATAATTTCTTCGCGATTAACTGGTTGTGGTAACTTATTACTAACTAATCGTTTGGGTTTTGGTGCTACTACTGGTTTAGGTCCGGACACAACGCGTTCTTTTGTTATAGGTTTGGCTGGTGGTAGTGACTTTGATTGATTTATTGATGATGGAGATGATGATATATCTGATAAGTTATATTGTTTCTTTGAATGTGGGAGCTCATAATCTTTTGCTAAAGGTTTGGTATCTATTTTATCCTGTTTACCAATTTCATCAATATCACGTCTCATTTGTTGTTTATCATCCCAATCTTTAACTGGACTCATTGATCTTGCACGTTCCGCTCTTAACTGTTGCCTTCTTCTTCTACCTTGTAAAATTTCTTCCTCTAATTGTTTCGCTCTAAGTTCATCTTCTCTATCTCTATTATGGTTAGTTTTCGCAACTGTATAAGGTATACATACGTTTTTTCACCTAATTCACGAACCCTCATCAGAAACTCGCTAACTTCTGAACCACTGTTATCCGACATTTCTATAATAAAATTCTAAAACAGTTCAATTTCTTCCTTGATATATTCTAGTTTTTCTTTTCTACAAAAAAATAAATAATGATAATTCAATCGAGTACTTGATCCTGAAATATAGTATAATAATTACTAGTCGTTTCGAAATGATCTTTATAATAAAAAACAACTCAGTCGTTTTATCTCAATGTTATAATATACAGTTAAAAAATTCTTTGTAAAATGTTGCAAATGCTTCTTTTTTTTTCTTGGGACTTTCTTTCAAGTAATTGTCAAAGTTGTTACAAATTAAATAAATCCAAAAATGTCGATAAGTTTCGTTGCTTGAGGTATATATTAAAAAGTCTAAAAATTGGGAGGTTGGGTTTTTTTCAAAAAAGTGGTGCAAAAAAATCATCGGAACCGTTGATGTTTTGATTCTTTTCTTATTATTATTTTTGTTTATACTTTTTTTTGCAGTATACTTGCGCGATAAGTCAGTTTTTTTGAACAGTATTAATACGCTATTGTTGATCTATTTCAAGTGCACTAACAGAGTAAACAATCGTAAGCGGGGTAGTGCAAAATTTTTGATGTTGCAAAAATTGGCGTGCGCTCGCATTGTTGTGAGTTTTGGAAATAATAGAATTTTTTGTGGTCACAGGGTTAACAGATTTTAAAACCACATGAATAGCCTGTGTCAAAATAAAAGGGTATTTTTTTTTCATATTTGAGCGATGAGATATATTTTGTACACAGCCAAAAATAGATTTTGTGGTGTTTTGTTTACGTGTTTTAGTACTGTTGCGGCGTGTTTGGCAGCGTGATGTATCTATCCATCATCGTGGGTTTGTCATGATGATAACAACAACGGCCTTTAAACCCCCCTTAGTATACAACTATAGTCACCATCAAGTAGAACTAAAATCATTTGAAAGTGTAGCCTACCTAGGAAATGAATCATAATTGGATGAATCTCAATTTTAAAAATGCTATATAGTATACTCCTAGAGCTCGCAACTTTTGATCGATGGAGAACTTGATGGAGTATACACAATATCTTCTATTCCACAACGATTTAATATATATGACAATTAAAATAAAAATTTCAAGATTTACTATAAATTTATTCAATGGGGGTAAAAGTTTAAAAAAACAGGCTAATCACTGTACAAATGCCTTGAATATATATATATATAAATATAACGTTAACTTTAACTACCAGATGCGTATATTATAGACAGAATGAACTAGGTCGACCCATGAGGACTCATACATGTAGCTTCAGCCGGTAGCTTGTAATTATGATATAAATGGAACATATATTATCGATGCAAGCACATCTGCCATGGTTAGTGTGTTTTTTCAAATAAGCCGTGGATCATTAATTCGTGTATATGCTATAACAGTAACCGAGTTGCACGTAACTTACAGTGTACAAATAGTTGTATATATATAAATAGGTTTAATTTATTCTAAGCAGATTACGTATAATTCTAAATACTCGGCGTATACTATAGTCATCTTGATACCAGAACATATATATATATATCGATCGTAATCAGCTAAACAATTTATATTTGATTTACAATATTAATGAAGACATATGAACAGTATATTATAGTTCTACAATAATGTTATTCTCTGTTATTAATCCGCGGACCGGACCGATCTTCCGGACACAGCCAAAAATATCCTCGATTTTTTTCAACAGTGTTATAAAATAATGGTTTCTTAAATATATATATATACGTATAGCTTCAAATAACTAAATGGCCGATATCTTAACTAATTATAATTATTTTTCCAACTAGATGACTAATTTCTTGGACTTTGTATTACTGTATAAACAAGCATTATTACTATCAACGGTACTAGACCTGCCGCATATGCATGTATGTATGTGAGTAATAAAACAACATCTGTATTTAGACAACTCATCCATGTATCACAACATATTGATATTTGTCTTAACGTTAGCGAATGATAGCCATGATAGATATATGCAGTGTACCATGGGTGCTTCTAGTCAATATTACAACCTAGTTTTGACTAGTCTTTTTATAATACATGCATGGATATTTATATATACCATACTCTAGCGGACCCGATCGAGTTATACCCAAATTTCGATATCAAGTGTGACAAATTAATTATTGAACAGTTTGGGCCCGTTTTTGAAGAAAATTTCAGAAGTTCCTAGATTGATCAAATATATTTGATAGATCTCTCTTTCGAAGGATATATGTAGGAAGCCTGAGTTATTCCTCCTATAATTAGCTCATTAGCGTAACAAAGCGCCTTTTTCATATGTGTTTCATGCTTTATTCCGTACGAAATTAGTAGAAAGTCATCCAAATAAACTAAACTCCATGAAATATGCAATTTCAGTTAACAGCTTTCCCTTTGAAATATTACCTGAGAGTGTTATATCAAAGGATGATCCTAGTGCACGCGTATTATCAAAAGGAACCCTAGGCTGTTCAAGTAAAACACATATAGAGTACAGATATATAAATTTATAGTATGCTATAGCAGTTTCACAAATAATCAGGCCAATCCAAGCCTAATAGTTCGATATATTAGCAAGCAAGCTAAATAAATATTGAGTCTATTGTGGCAAGTATCCGTGCATGTGCGCCTCGAATCTTCATGTTACAATTATTATTATAAATATTATAATGTACTGGTATACTATGTAAAAGCAAATCGAACGTTAACTTTTAGATTTCAAAATACCTCGAGGTCCTTTGACACTTCTTAAATACGCGTACCACATCCAGCTGGCTTTTGTCAATATATTAATTTGAGATGCAATGTTCATAAAATCATTGTACTGATAATGTATGTTAATAAAATATGCTAGACTGGTGTAATATTTCTAATATTTATTCCCGTATTGAAATAGAACATCATTGTGGCATTCTTTCATCCAGGCAGCTGTAGTCGATGGTTGTTTATACAACGGTTTTTTCTATGGTTTCTTTTTTTTCCTTTCAAAGCAGCTGTGCAGCAGCCGCACTCTCTAAAACTGATCTGCAGTGATCGATGATCGCCCCGGATATAATTTCCGTACGTCTGGTAACAACACTGTATAATTAATTGCAATATTCTAGTTAACAATTGGTATCAACACACATAGAACTCGCGTGGTTCAAAATATTTAATGGCTAGAAGTCGCAAAATCTTGAACAGGTTAAAGCAATTTATAAAAGAGCAGCTGTTGGTTCATGATTTTTTTTATAAATTTCATCTCACTGATATTGATTTACTCATTATGATACCTCTCACACAATTGTACTGAGCTTCTTTTAAACAGTACACACAATGTACAACGTAGATCACCAAGGCCTTGCAACGTTAACGAGATCAAGAGTTGAAAGTTTGTTATGGATAATTGTGATTAATAACAGCACTATCATACAGGGTAATTAAACAATACTTAGCATAGAACTAACAGATAATTGCACACACGAGCAAGCTCCATTATCTGTGCTTAATTGGCTCGCTTTATCATCGATCATCATATATATATCTATAGCTACATATAGTTAAAGGCCTAGCAAGGTTGAAAGCACTATTGTATATATATATGTTACAATATAATTTCTATAACTACATACTATAATACGTAATCAATGATTGGGTATTACATATGTATATTAATGAACGAGGAGTCAATTTTTGTGCGTTCCAATAGCACCTAAATCAGAATGTCCGAGGAGGTGTTTGAATAACCATGGCAATATGCGAAAAAAAAAAAAAAAAAAAAAAAAACTAAAAACCTTAAGATTTATTAAGGCTACATGTAGCAGCAGTTGGGACACATATTATAATAAAAATATCAACTAATATGAATTTGATTTTGTTCTATATTAGCTCACCGCCTTGACCCTGTTTCTCTCTGTAAATTATAGGTTTATAAGTGCACTATAGATATATATATATATATATATATATATATAAGTTTTATATTTATATAGTGCAAAAATTTCATAAGAACGTTTAATATCGGGAACATTTCTTGACTTGACCTCACTCTTAAGAAATTTTTAAGTGATATACTGGAGTTATTATCAGGATTACTGTTTAATTATTTAAGGTGGTTACAGAGTAGAGTTTTATATAATTGGTGTTGCGTGCTACCATAGCAGTTGTCGACTACAGCATCATGATGGGAAACTCGTGTTAACTAGGAAAAAATATGAGTGAAGAAGCTCGTTACATATGTATATCAATGCTTAATTTAAATCTTTGTACAATCATGTATTAATTATTGCAAGCTATTATAATTAGTGAATAACAACTGCAGCCATGGAACAAGAGCAAACCTAAATTATTATAGATGTGCACGCTCAAGGAAGTTCAAGGTGTATAAAGTTAAGGTTTTTTACATTAGGTTGATTAGCTGGAATTTACACAACTTAGCTTTGATGTGTCATGATGGAGCTATAAGAATTGATCCAAAAATAAACACTCAACTCAACTCAACTTATAATAGTTAAGCCAATCAGTTTTAGATAATATCTTGATACTATATATATTGATGAATAAATGGTCAACATTGATGTTGTATATGAATCAATTGAATCAACTGATCTAAAGAAAAAGCTGAATTGGTACAAAACAGCATATTAAAGAATTCAATTATAACTTATCTCGCCTTTTTCAATACTTGATACGTACCATGATATGCCAAATTGTTGCAATGCATATGCATACATGCGAGCCAAAAATAAAATTAATTTGCCCAGCTGTAATATAATGAAATTCCTCTACTATAGTTTTAAATGTAGGATATATGGAACCCTTAAATTTAAAATTTATTGTAGTTCAAAAAATTGTGTTTTTTTTCTGTCACAAAAAGATATTGATACACCTAAAAATAATTAAAGTTTACACAAAATCTCACTTCTCTGTAATTTCTTTTTATGAATACAGTACATTCACCTTTTTCTAAAAGCACAATGCGCCAGCGTGTATTATATATCGTTATAATAGGATGGTATATACTTTTAGCAGTCTTGATGTGTTGTATCATAGAAAATTCCAACTTTATAGCTCTAATAAGATAGCTTTAGCCACCACAATGACATGTTTATGTTGTTCTATTTGGATATCATTTTACTCAGTGTTTCAGCCCCAATGCTGTGCTCAAGCCTAAGCATAACAGCCTAGGAAAAAAAAACCAGGGGTTGTATTCAATTGAACACATAAACATTCTAACATTTACCATTTATAACCACAACAAAAATAAACTGTCTAAACATCATATTAATAATAATACATAATCTTTTGTTTTCTTTTTTCTCTGTAATATAATATGTAAAATGCCGCGAGTTCTGGATATATATGAATCTAAAAGCTTAGATAATACGTAGGTAGATTGTAGTAGCTATATATGGTATACTAGGTCATATCTTTTGTGAATCAAAAGTATCTGTGACGACTCTCCCTTATTTCAAGGCTAGAAATCCAGAATGTTTGTCAATTACAATGTAAATAAATCAATGTAAATTAGAAATTTAATACTTTAATAGTGACTATATATAACCAAAGTATATTCTTCTTTTTTGATTTTTGATTTTTTTTTTTTTTTTTTTTCTTGAAATACTTTCTAAAGAATTTTGAGTTTTTCTTTCTACTTCAAGTTGACAACCTGTATGGATTAACTCCTTACTTCAACATTGCATTTATACCCACAGATTTAAAAAAAAAATTATTGTTAAAAAGCTTAAAAGCAGGTTTGGTGTTCAACTGGTTTAAGTCGGTTTTCATGCAAATAATTCACGAACTAAAGCCTAACAAAGATCGAGTCTATTTTGTTCGCAAGACTTTAAGCATATGAACAGTAATACTGAAATAATTGAAATTTTTATTTTTTATTCTTTTTTAGAAGTTCGATCCGTTTATTATAAGTTTTACTTTTATAGAGATTGGTAGTCAATACAAATTATTTAATATGAGTGATCAAGAGGTTGATGGAGATAGTAGTATACAACCCATAAATGAAGAAGAACAACAGGAACTAAAGAACCAAGAGGCTGTAAAACAACAAGAGACTACTGTTATTGATCAGCAGAATAATGTTAAAGAACAAGAACATGTACAGCAAGAGCAACAGAAACAGCAAGGGGACGACAGTGATAGTAAAGGGGTAGCTGATTCTAATGATGATCAAGATCATACAAATACACAAGTTGATACTAATGACAGCAATAAAGATAATACTTTGAATAATCAAGTTAGTAGTATACAAATTTCACAATCAGGTATACAATCAATACTAAGTACATTAAATGAAGTTGCATCACAAACTGAAAATTTAATAGATACCGAAAAAAATACAGATCTCCCCAATTTAAAACCATCATTAATAGAATCTGATACATCACAGCTCAAATCTAAAAATACTGCTCAATCAACAGAAGAATATACGACTAGTGGAATATTTAAGAGCAGTTCAGGTGTAGAATATACTTTTACAACTATTCATGAACCAATTTCAACAGCTGCTAATAAAGATACTACCACACCACCAACTACTCCAAAAGAATCAACTACTATAAATAGTCCAGCAAGCATAACTCCACAGGAATACTCATCAACGCCAAAAAGTCAAAGTAGTAATAATAAATCACAGCCACCTAAGTCACAGCCGCATACTCCAGGGCCCACAAGCACCACCAACGGCAACGACGACAACACTGAGGAGGTGTCAAAAGAATCACCAACTAGTCTTACAACTGAAATATTAGAACCAAGTTCAAACTCTCCTTCTGCATCACCATCTTCATCTATTCATCAAAGTCAACCATCACCATCATCCTCTAAATCAGTTGATAAACAAGGTTCAATTTCGAGTCAAACATTACCATCTTCAGGTATTAACCCATCAACACCAAAGACACCAACTAAAACATCTAATAATCCTAGCACACCAATTACAACTTCTATTGTTAATAAAACAAATCAACTTAAAATCAATAATCGCTCATCAAATACTAGAGAACAAGAGGAACATTTGACACCCTCTCAACCAATGATCACAACTAATTCAAATAAAGCTAAGACCACCACCAAAGATAACAATAATGAAAGTAATAGTATAAATTCAGACTCATTTGCTCAAGTTTCTTCATTATCAAGTTCACCAATTACTCAATCACCTTCACAGTCACAATCAAAAAGTCCTATTCAAACTAATACCAAATCACAATCAACTGTTCAATCTTCAATACATAGTGATAGTAAAGATAAGAGCACACTAGCAACAATGAGTAGCCAAGTTGAACATTCTACAGAATCAACAGTTCCACAATCATCTGAAAAATCTTCTAATGAAAAATCCATAGAACAATCTTCAACTATCGAGTCAAAAACTGAATCATCAACTCCATCGTCATCTGAAAAATCCATAGAACAATCTTCAATTATCGAGTCAAAAACTGAATCATCAGCTCCATCATCATCTGAAAAGTCCATAAAACCATCTTCAACTATAGAGACCACCAAAACTGATGAAAACCCGTCCACCACTCAATCATCTAAATTATCAACTCCTGTAAAAACAGAATTTACAAGTTCACAGGCACAAAGCTCAATTAATTCCATCACTGGGACTAAAAGTGATATTTCTAGTGATAGTTCAAAGACAAAATCAATAGAATCTGAATCATTATCAAAAGTTAAAACTTCAAACACCCAACTAAGTGCAGCAATATCTACAACTAATTCTAATAATGAAAAATCTCAAACAGACAGTACTAAAGTTACAGTATCAAATACACCTACTAACACTCATATATATAGCACCCAAACTTTAAAAAGTCAAATATCAGTTTCACCACCATCCTCAGATTCTGCAAGTGTAATAGTATTAAAGAGTAAAAAAGGTGCTAAAACAACAATAACATTATCAACAAAGACATTGAAAAATTATTCAAAAGATAGTCTAACAAAATCAGATAAAACATTAAATTCTATTACTAAACCAACAACTTTTACAACAAAATCAAATAAGAAAAATACCAATAAAGATACAAAATCAATAACTGTTAAAACTTCAAATGATAAAAAAACTATACATTCAAAATCAACAAAAAGTATCAAGACAACCTCATTAGTTGATTCTACAATTACACCTTCATCAATTCCAACTGGTCAAAATGTTTCAGTAAATGATAAAACTACGAGTAAAAATAATAATAATAATAGTGGGATATTACCTGAAAAGACAAAGACTATTGTTGGTTCAGTTGTTGGAGTAGTTGGAGGGTTATTAATGGTTGGATTCATTGGGTTTTTTATTTTTAATAAATATAGAAAGCAAAAGAGAAGAAATTTATTAGAAGAATATGAAGAAGGGGAAGATGAAGAAGATGGTGATGATGAACGTGCCGAAGCAGATGCATTAACAGCCACAAGAAATAATAATAGAAGGTCATATTATGGGATTGCAGGTTTCAACGTTTTTAGTCCATCTCGGCCTTCTCAAAGCTCATTTAATATTATTAATAGAAATATTGATGATAATGGGTTACCAAGGCAACCACTCCCTCCTGCACCACCTCCAAATCCTCCTTTTGCTAGCTCATCCAATAGTAATAATAATAGGTCGAGGAATATTCATCAAAAACTATTGAATTCTTCAAGTCATTCTACTTTCAAGCACCATATTCCTAACGATGAATCAATGAGTGAAATTAATAATTATACTGATACTAGTAGAAGATCATTATTTAAACCAGCTGCAGGTAATTTTAGTAGTAGTTCGTATAGTGATGATGATGACGAAGATGATTCGGATGCAAATGAGTATGATAACTTGCATACCCCTGCAAGCACCAGTGCTAATTTGACTTTAAATAGGGGAAGTGGAGCAACAATGAATACCATTAGAAGGGTAATCAATGATAACAATAGTCCACAATCATCCAATCAAAGTAGAAGATATTTCCCTGATGATTATGATGAGTTTTATGATGTTGATGAATATGGCCATAGTTCTCCAAGTGTGGTTCAAACAACTCCTCAAGCCCAAAACCCATTTATCACAACACCACTATCATTTCATTATGCTCAACCAGGTGAAAATGTTACATCAAGGTTTACAGAAACTGGTAGTTTGTAGATATAGATTTTTATTTTATTTATAGTATTGAAATTTTGTTTTTAAAGTAATATATTAATAAATAATCAGTAAACGTATGCAAAATAGTACTAGTAAGTAAATACAGTATCAATGGTATCAATAGTAATAATAAAATTGTGTAATATTAGAAACTCTTCTGGTTTCCCCCTTCTGGCAACATAATAAATATGTCGATGCAAATAATAATAATAATAATAATAAAATAATGTGTTAGCTAACAACTATTCCGTCAAGGATTCAATAAGTTTTAGCTCCAAAATAAATTTACCAACTTTGTAAGCTTCAGTTGGTTCTTCGGCTTTAACGTAAACCCATCCAACATAACTTTCACATTGGCGACATCTAACGTCCTGGACTTGATAATTTCCAGTCATCATCGGTCTTGCTTCAATTGGATTTTTTCTAACATTAATAACTCTTTTGATTAACCATGCTTCACCATGTCTACCATGAAAATTATTTGATATCACATCATCACTTAATGCCAAATGAGTCTTACAGTTTCTGCATCCTAAAACTTCTTTATCTGAATAATATTTATTGAATTCTAATCCCATTATTTAATTATTGTGTTCTAAAAGTTTTTTTATTTTTTTATTTTTTATTTTTTTATTTATTGTCTTTTTTAGTGCTAATTGTATTGATTGTTTATAATGATTGTTAGTACTATACTAATATTTTTGTTTTTTTTGAATAATAATAATGAATAATAGGAAAATGGGAAGTTAACAATATAAATAGTAATTTAAGATCAAACAAAAGATTCGAATAGAAAGAGAAGTGATGAATAAAGTTTTTTTTTTCTGTATCCGTTTCAAAAAAGCTAAATGTTTGGTGCACAGAGAAAATGTTCGTCAAAAAAAATACAAAGAATCCTTGAAATAGTGAAATATGAATAACAAAAACCCTCTATGATCGTATTCTAACAAATCAACAGATCAAGGAGAGGGGATAGGAATATCACCCGAAATTTTCAGTAATATATATATAGAAAAATCCTTTGATAAAATAATAAAGGGTGGTGTGACTGAAAGGAAAAGAAGAAAAGAAATTTTTTTTTTTTTTGTTACTGTTATTTGTGAATGATTTCGAAATGTATCAAAATGCGATATAATGATGTACTCTCCGATAACGTATTGATTTTAGTGCTGCTTAAGTTCGTTATCGCGGGTGTATCGGTCAGGTTGTAGGTCTAGGGCTGCTTAACTGCTGCAGCTGGGCGTTGGTTGTTGTGATTATTTCTTTTTTGCTGCAGCTTTAATATTGCAGGGTTTAAAATTTTGTTGTTGTTATTGGTGGCCACAGGTCTACGCTTGAGCGCTGACTATACTGTAGCTGGATTTAGATTGATTGAGTAATAATTCTGGGGTATCAAAGTTTGACAAACTATAGTATACCTGGTACTATGAACTCAGGTTACAACCACTTGTGACAAAACAACGTGATTTAGAGTAATGGCACACAAGAAAACAAAAAAAAACCAGATTCTAAATAGGAAACCCTCGATTGGTTGTATAGATATAATTAATCTTGCTTGTTGAGATAGAGTTGATTTATGATGATTGGGTTTAAGCTTATTGGTGTCCAATGAGTTGTTAATAAGAAAGCTGCGTTTTAAATTTCAAAGATTTTGTAATACTGAATGTCCTTGAATAGAGTTGATGTTATAAAGCTGAGAAAAAAAAAAAAAAAAAAAAAAGTACTCAAAAGAATCTTTAATTTTAAAGTATTGATTTTCTCTACATGTATGCTATTTATCTTGGGAGTTCTTCACTACTGAAGTGATTAATTCATATATGTAGCCTCAGTAACCTATTTTATAGTGAATCATGTATCAATGGTAATATTCTACATATTTCATGTGTATTTATTTAATTATAGAACCTCTAAGTAGAGCATTTTTATGCTATGAGTATTGCACATTGCAACACCATAGCTAAGCGCATTGGATGCTGAATATAATTAAGCTATCCAGAAATTATATTTATTCTAGATCCGGATAGACAAAAGTTTGACTATGCATTCCATGGCAGTAAAATGCAACATATTATATGTTACTGGCAGTTTATATATGGACGCGGAAGTACTGAGGGTATATGCATATATTTAAATTAGAATTGCAATTTAAAACTTAAACATTCACCTACATGAGCTCTATAGAATAAGTTACGTAAAGCTTACTAAATACTAATTTGCTTACTAGCTATCATGAAGAGATGCAAGGTTCAGCTGGACAAGATATCGATCAAGCAAGCAAAGTGCTCTACTTATTATTTCTAGGTAGTAGACATGTACCATATGGTATATGCCAGGTGTGTGTGGTTTAGATTTTAAATGAGTCCACTGGATAGAGGAGGCTTGTTATGAATTTTATCCCAGATTGGATTTCTATCCATAGATTGAGTTTCAAGCTCATGAGCACTGCAGTTACTCAGTTATTAAGCAAACAAGTACCGTTGTGATCTAGAAATATTGTGTACTTATAGTTCATTGGTCAAGATTTATTTATTTGGACCCTTGTAATAGCCGAAGCAAATTGTTCTGCTATTAATTCTTGAATATATGCTCTAAACTGGACACGTTAGGGCATATATATAGTTTATGACATTAATTGTAACTATTTGAATTCTGAACTTGCTGAGTTGATATGATGTATCTGACCCCTTTCAACCCCTTATCAGGATATCTTTACTGCTGTAATACGAGTTTTTTAAATAGGATAACCAGTTTAGTATATATGACAGTTAAAGTGAACATTCCTGCCGTATTTACGGTGTATCAATGCAAAGGGCGTCTTAAAAGCTTTAAGTTGTTGTTTTTCCTTGATAACTATTAATAGTTAAACAGCGTGCACTACCACTGGTACAGTCAATTTAAATCAAGCTTTAGCATCAACCTTTATTCAATAACATAAAGATTGTAGATCTTGACTGCCATGGTAATCCTATTATTATATATATAATTTTGTAGGATAAGAATCAATACATCATGCCATGCATGGTGGATCCTAACCAGTTGTTTCAACCCTTGATGCATGTTTAAGACATATACTCAACTGTAATTACCATATCCATGGATGGCAGTACTAGGTAGCTCTATAGCAGGAGTAAAAGTTTGCCCAAGACGTTATCCGGGATGCTTAGTCTACCTATGTATGGTTTATCCTACTTGTATACAGCTGTCATTTACAAAAGTGGTGCACATCCTGCTTTAGGATTATTTTTGCTACCATGGCAGCTATTTATAAGGATCTATGGCTTTTTTAAAGTTACCAACACTGGCTATTAAAACAGATTCTGTTTCTGTGTGTTTAAAACCTAGATAAAATTATGACAAGGTAATCAAGATTTACATTATTTGCTATCAATAATAGTGCGAGATTCTAATAATACAAATTTAAAAAAACTCAAAGTTATGTCATAAATCTTCAACTTCTTGAAGATATCAATCTGCACTGTATCCGGATCCTATATAGTCATATATGCACAAAAGATGCAACTTCCATGGTTTAAACTCAATTGTTTGTACAACTGGTAATTTAGGATAAGCGCTGGTAAGCATAAGCAGTTTTAAATGTATAATGCATCGATATCTGCATTCTGTCACGTTACAATTATGGATACAGTTGATTGAACTCAATCCGAATTGTAGTGCAGTATCAAAATTCATTCATTAGAAAACCAATGCTATACACAATCCAAATAGGATATGAATTAATTCTTAAGGGTATTCATGACGGAAATATAAGCCTGCTAATAAACGTACATTTATACTTCCAAGGCATAGTTGATTTGATGATTTTACAAATAAGTAGATATAAACTATGATCGCTGTCATAAAACTCTATATGTATATGTGGTCAGAGTTTACCAAGTTCTAATAGTACTATAAGCTGTAAATTTCATAGGTGGCCAAAATATATACAATACAATACAAAAAAAAAAAAAAAAAAAAAGAATGAAAGGTATGAACGTATATTTTTGCACTAAACCAACTGTTCAAATTATCTTTGCATTAGCCCTTCCATATCCAATTCATCATCATTAGTGCTTTCATTTGCCTTTTTATTTTTAGACAACTTGTTAGATCTAGCATTTGATAAATCAGTATCATCTTGGTTTAAAGCTTCAGTAATTTTATCCATATAATTAGTATATTTTTTGAAGTTTTCATTATTCAAAACACCAGTGGGAGCAGAACTAGAAGAAGCAGCAGTAGAAGCAGAGCCAGCACTAGTAGCAGAATCAGATGTATTTGTTGAGGCACCATAACCACCATTATTTCTCTTTTCTTTAGCAGCTTTACCTCTCAAACCTCGTTTTGATTTTTTCTTACCATCAGCATCACTATTATCAACATTTGGCGTTGTATTATTATCTCCATTAGTATATTTGTTATAGTTACCATATCTCTTGAATGTTTTGCCATCGTTTTGAAATTGTTTACCTTCTTTTTTTAATGCCCTTTTCTTTTCTCGTTTGTCTGGTCTATCCGGTTTATAATTTGATTTTGCTGGCTCAGCATTTTCAGCCAATTTTTTATTTTTTGAGACTGTATCAATGCTTTTAACCAGATCACTAGGATCGCTTGAAATAAATAGCTCTAGTTGCCCTTTACCTAAATCAGACAAGTCAATACCATTTAGTATAGTCGCTAGTAGCTTTTCTCGTTTATTTAATGCTTCAAATAATAATAACATCTCTCTTGAAGGCTGATCTATGTTTCCTAAGATAAAAGTTTGCTCGAACTCTAATGGCATGAAATAGTTTTCATGTTTTTGTCTGGCTTGTTTGTTGCCGTTATTCTGTCTATCATTTGAAGTTGACATTGGATTCAGTGAGGTGAGATGGTAAATCAGCGTGTAACTTTTGGACTAACTTGGTTAATGATTTTGACAATTTGTGAAAAGGTTCAAATTTTAGGATCAAGTTGTTTATTCCGCGAGTAAATTAACAAAGTTGAGGCTGAAGCGCTCAGTAGATATCATCAAACGCGTAAAAACTGGTTTAAGCATGTATCAATACCGTAACGGGAAATTTTCCGATCCAATGCACAGCATTTAGTTCAAATTAGTCTATGGATGTGGATTAGAAAAAGCTATTTGTTTTAACTCACCGAGTTAAGTCAAGTTTGATATTGAAATAAATTTTATAACTAACAGTTATAGTGCTATTAATGAGAGTGATTTTACCGCGTAACAAGTCTGATTCCATTAACACCTGCACGCAGTACCACCTCCAGCTCTAACTAAATTTAAGCCTATGCAATACAAATTCTGATATCTGTAGTTTTAAATCTATCAAAGGTTTTCAAAATTCTGATCCATCGCTTATAAATGTCACAGATTTACTGTAATGTGTTGTAGAGATGCGTACAATACAATATTGTAGATGTATATTCATAGCTATATATAGGATATTACTATAAAGTATCTCCATATTTTTGCATACTAGGAACGTCTGGAGTTTGACAGCTCACTAAAATCCCAACATCAATTCGGATCTACAAATGGCTTGCCCTTTTTAATTCACCCGCTCTACTGTTTTATGCGGGGTAAGCTTAACTAAAAATTTTCCTGCTCCTCCTCATTTGTAAGATGCAAATTACCGGTATCACTAACACAGTTCAGCCCTGTAATCAAGTTATCAAATGTTACCTAATTCAGTAAAACTAAACTCACTATGATCAAAAGCTGACAGTAGAAATAGATCAAATGGCTATAGTAGAATTCGATAGATTCTATATTGAAATTTGGGATCAATAGATCAATCCGATATTTTACGCTAATAAAGCTTATAGGATAGGACCAATGCCTGGCCAGTTCAAATACCAATAATCAAATCATCAACCTTCCAAAAACAATACATTGAGATGTATATGTTAAATTGACCAAACAACATAGATAGACACCACAAATCGAAGAAGCAATGGATACTCATACAAGTTCTGGATCAGTCAGTGATCCCCCATCAACCAAAACCGTTGATCAAGCAACAGCGTTATACACGGAAACACAAGAAAAAGGCGTTATCAATACATCGAAAGATGGTGTAACAAGGTTTTTAGGTAGTTCTAGTGGTGTACATTTTCTAAAAAATGTTCGATCTGTATTTATATCAAATGATGATACAGGTTTCACATTAGATGAACAGTTTTTATTAGAAGAAGATTTAGATTCATCTGATGATGTTAGTGTTGTTAGTAGTAATGGAGGATCAACTCTAGTATCAGAGAACCACTTATTCACCAAAGTAGAACGACAAGTCGGTGAGAAGTTGATAATGCCATATTTTCGATATTTCCATCCATTATTACCGTTTTTAGATGGTGTTGAAATCAAAGATGATTTGGAAAAATTAATAAATAGTGAAAGTATAACAGTTGAAAAACAGATAATTTTAAGATCAGTTTTTAGTATTGGAATATTAGAGCATCCAGAGTTTGAAAATGACAATAATATACCAATGTTTAAATCTGCTTCACATGCATTAAGTTATAGTAATATGATTTCAACAAGGTATGATATACAAACAATTCGAGCTTTATTATCTATTCAAGTGTATCTTTACGCTAAAATGTTTATGCAGAGTAGTTATGAATTATCAGGGTTGATTCGATCGAAATTACATTTAGCCGGATTGCATCGATGCCCTGCAAGGTATCCTCAATTTTCTGAACATACATGTGTTACAAGGAAAAGAGTATATTGGTCGGCTTATGCTATTGACAGGCAGTTAAGCCAGTCGTTAGGGTTACCGATTGGGTATCAAGATTCTGATGTTGATGTATGTTCATTAGAATGTGAGAATCATATGGTAGGATTGGATATACCAATGACACAAGTAAATAATTCCCCAATTGATAATAATAATAGTGATTATAAACCTCAGATGCTGGTAGCTATAGCATATGCAGATTATGGGAAATTAATTGGTCAAGTTATTGAAATGTTTAATAAAGCAATGCATACAAGACAAGTTGATAAATTATCAGTATTGGAATTAAAATCAGAAATAGAAGCATGGAGGAATCGGCTACCTAATAGTTTAATTGATGATCGATATTCAAATGATTTAAGTTTTGAAAATGGTTGTTTTTTCAATGCAATTTATTGTCATTTAAACATTCTAACACATCGGCCTAGATTGAGCTTATCACCTACTAACCCAGAGTTTCGTTATGCTATCCAAGTTTGTATTGATAATTCTAGGAAAATCTTGTTAGATTTAACATGGCAATGTAAAAAACATCCTGATCAAAGTTTATTTTGGCCAGGGTATTTATCAATTGTTTGGATGAGTGGGTTAATGATTGCTTATGCTAGTAGGATTGGGTTTTATCCTGCAGTTAGAGCTAAAGAGGAATTAGAGTTATGTTTACCATTGTGTAGAAGAATGTCAAAACGTTGGAGGGTTGCAAAAAAATGTGAAAGAATGTTAAGAACATTATTAGATGCATTTCAGAATCAAACACCACCAGGCCAAAGATATGATGATGATGAACCACCGATCAAACGTCAACGAACAGATTATAATAATGGTGTAAATTGTGATGATGATGAGCTGGTAGTTGACAACTATGTACCAAATCAACAGCCAGAGTTTAATATAGACCAATTTGGTACTATTGATGAAGTATTTGAATTATTTAATAGTACATTGATGTGGAAAGATGGTAGCATGTAATATATAAATTAATAGTATGTTTAATAGAACAATCAAAAAAAATATTTACTTGGTTGTTGTTTCTCTTCTTGTCTAGAATTATTAATACTATTGATACTATTTATACCTTCAATTGTAGTATTATTTGTATTGATGGGGATTCTACGGGTATCAACTGAAGATCTAGAGCCCTTTGGTTTGCTATTAATTTCCATACTAGGACTAATGGTTGTGGGAGTAGTTTTTTTTGGTACATTCATACTATTATTATCATACCATTGGCATAAATCATTCAGATTTACTATACCAAACTGATCCTTGAATTGATCAAAAATATCATCATCTTTGTAATCTCTTAACATTGGCCATTGATCTCTAGGTATTCTTTGCAAAAATTCCCTTAATACTTTCAATGCATTATCAGCTATTTGGGCTTTACCTTCCAATTCATCTATATAACCTTTTCTTGGTCCTCGTTTTGATACCTCAGTCCATTCACATTCAAGGTTATTTTTTTTACAAAATTGGCACACTGGCTTCTCACCTGTACATTTACGCTTCCTACGTCTGCAATTAACACATGGTGATAAATTCTTCGTTGCTTTATTGGTGGTTCGTTATTTCCATTAGCTGACTGTGGTGACGCAGATTGTTGAAAGTGTTGTGAAGGTGGCGATTGTGATGTTCTATATTTTGGAGCTAAATCTGGTTGTTGTGATGCATTGCTGCTTACAGGTAATTTGCTAGAATCTATTAATTTTGCTGCTGATGATTCAGCGTTTTTGTTATTAGGTACTGTGCTGGCAGTTGGTGGATGTGTATGTGGTGGTGGCCTTTGAGCTGACGTCTGCTGCGACGTAATCAACTCATCAGGCATATTGACCTAAAATAATTGTAAAATTGTAATTAAAATTAAAATAAATAAAAGTGAATGTCAAGAGTTATAAAAGTTTTATTGTTTACTTTAGTTTCGTGTTTGCATGAATAAGATGTTAAAAGTTAGTAAAGAAATAAAGATGAAAATAGTTGATCCGCTTATAATTAATAATTCATAATAGTTGAAATACTCTCTCTTTTTACCCCCAAATGGCGTTTATATTGTCAAGTTCTCGATGCTTGCTAAATATTTTGCAAGAAATTGGTATGTTAACCTAACTAATAATAATAATCTGTATTGAGAAAGGAAGAACTGGTTTTGTGATTTTATTATCCAAAAATAATTAA
The DNA here is from genome assembly GCA_030579975.1 of Blastobotrys buckinghamii (nom. inval.). Taxonomy (NCBI): domain Eukaryota; kingdom Fungi; phylum Ascomycota; class Dipodascomycetes; order Dipodascales; family Trichomonascaceae; genus Blastobotrys; species Blastobotrys buckinghamii (nom. inval.). Next base: position 180,217 of record JAKTSB010000013.1, read on the forward strand.
TTGATCCCCCTATTTTTCTCTCTTTTAAAAAATGGCCGGCTTTCAAGACTTCCCACATAAAAGTGGCATTTTTGTTTTAAAGATAGCCCCTTTGTCAGCTATGATGCCTGAATTTCTTACTAACCAGGCTTTTTGAAGCCGAAAGATCAGGGAATTATTAAATGTGGAGAAAAAGCTGATAATGTCTCGGTAAATTGTATTAGCGGAAAAACATTTTAAAGAAGGCTTGAATATCATGCAAAAACACAATTTACTCTATAGTTAATTGGAGGTGCCCGGCTTTATGGTAACAAAACGTCTGCTAAAAATTTATTTTACAGGCTTTATTTGTCTTGTCGAAGCTTCAGAGAATCTAGTGAGTCGCGATTTCGCGTTTAGTGCTGTCTCGTTACAGTTTACCGATTAGGGGTATAAATCGCGAAGCATCCGTATATTTGTTGCAACAAATACTTTGAAGGGATCCTCGAGTGCTACAACTAATAACTAGTTGAGACTTTATTATATGTAGGTTTCGAGGTTACTGACACAAATTTAAACCGTTTATATATATATATATGTGAGCATAAAATTAAATAGATATTTCCGCAACTTTTTTGGCTCAATGTTTGCTGTTATTGTACCAGCTTTAATTCCAAATAATTTTAAGTGGAAAGGTGCTGGTGGTATATTTCAACTTATATGTAAACATTATATACGTACCGCGATCGAATTTAACCCAGGTCTTGAACTAATCAAGAATAATATACTAATATTGTCTAGACTGTATATTTTATATATATTGGTAATTAAGTTAATTTAGCAGTCATTGCAATACAGATGATAGTAGTATAATATATATATATATATTCTATAGATATCGATCCCAAGCTTCTTAAATATATAAAATATAAGACCTTTTATAAAATTTCTCCATTTCAGACATAGAAGACGAAGGTGTATCATATTATAAAATACACATGCAGCAGATTATAATCCCAAAATTATTGGCCCGCTATAATATTACGAACTCTATTTGATTAAATTTAAATAAGGTCTGCAGTTCAGTCTGCATATTTATTTCATAAAAGTATTAACAATTCCATGATTGATATATTGGTTTAAATTAGTATCTGTAATAAAAGGTACAAGTATACGTACAAGTACAAGCTTTTGTACAACGTATTGATAATAGATAAGAGATCTCTTATCTATTATCGATATCTATCAATGAACTGATACCTCAATAATACGAGTATATCATCTGAGATAGGGCTTTGAAATATTATTTTGATTTCTTTAGTAGCAAGATAGCTAGATTGGGTTGTAAAATTTTGGGTAAATTTAAATTTGACTAGTAGCTACAGCAGTCAACAGATTAGCTAAAGTATATCTTACCCAACGTTACCTATTTCGGTTTTGTGCACCAGTGTTACTTTTGTTTGTCTATATATACTTGAGTATCCTATATGCGCCTCATTTGAGAAGAGGCATGCACCTAATATTCTAAAGAAATATATCTGATATTCCATACGTGTAAAACACCAGCATATATATATGTCTACAGGTAACTATATAGGTATACCAAATCATATAATTAATTGTAATAATTAGGATTTTGGTAGATTTTAAATTAGGTCAGTAATGTCATGATTAGTTTAGGCTGAATCACAGCATATATTAATGAATTCTAGGCGTTAGTATACACGTTATACAATTCAAGGAGGCTGTACAAGTGCTGCGGCCATGGATCATAATTACATTGTAAACGACGTTCAAATATATATCAATAAAGGTGTCATGATGAGAAATTGACCCTTCGATCGACCTATCTATTAATTCAAATTCAAAGCTTGAGATATGTAAATACCTGATCAAAAACTCGAGATCTTAGAATCCGTTTATAGTGATACTCCATAAGTGCGATCTTTATATACATATTAATATATATGTGATTTCCTATTTAAAGCGGGTAGCTCTTCTTTGACTGACTTCATGAATCGGACTATCTCCAGGTATTTCCGGGTTTTCATTGATAGTTGTATGTAAAAAAATTCATAGCCCTATTATCTATCATCGATCTAGAGAAACATAATACCAACCTTAAGCCAGGCGGTGTGTGCTCATAACTTATCGAGATCTTAGCAACCCTAAACGAGGCGCG